>JAHKKF010490339.1:0-23866 GCA_019740295.1 Labeo calbasu | reverse complement strand
ACACTCTGGTTGTACAGTGTGCAATTTTCCATGGCCGCACATTCTTGAGTCCTATCATTCAACCGGCATTTATCTCTGTAACTTGAGAACGAGCGAGTCCAGAGGCTAGAGTAAGCTTTGAAGGATCTACCAGAGATTGGTTGAGAGATTCTCCACCCCCTTTTCCATGACTGGCTCATGTTAGGGTTGTTCTTTTGATTGACAGGTGGCGGAGGGGCTGCTCTAGTTGATGGTGGGCTGAATTACCTCAGCCGGTTGCGTTGCAGCTGAGCCAAATGTTATGTGTGTGTAGAGGGGTGGAGGGTGATGCTTGCGGTCGAGTTATGTATGTGTGAGGTTGTCAGAGAATGGGTGGATATTTTGACTGGTTTGTCTCTTGGGAACCATGTTTTTGCTTTCTTTGAAAACAGGTCGCGCATGAGCGAGCGCTCATCTGTTTTCCAGTGGATTTGCATTGGTTCTGTCATAATTGTGACGGGAAATGTAATGCACTGCCATCTTATTACAAGCTTGTTTGTGGTTTTAAAGAGGTAGCTCACCCGAAAGTGAAAAATTGTCATATTTTACTCGCCCTTGTGAAAACATTCAAGCCCTTTTAGATCTTGGCCATGCACCAAATTCCCTGATCATCCATGCCACTGATCTCAGAAGGTCATTGCATGTGATGGGATGCGTTAGAGACAGTTGGAGATGGTCTATATGGTGTTGACCTTTAAAGAGAGAGCTCACTGGATCAGCCCAGTCATCTCCAGCTTTACTTTCCCTCTTTCAAGAGCCGACCCAATGCCTGCACACTTGTTTAAGTGGTAAGACGTTAAGGTCAGTGTTGTATGTGTGTGTGAAAGAGAGGGCGTAAGTATAAATAGAAATGTCCAGTCTATATGTGCCTGTTAATTTTTAGAGTCATAGTTGTTTGTTTTCCACACAAACAAGCACTTGATAAGAACAAGCACTCATGTTGCTGGAATGTCTGACTGACAACAAGACACTAGAAACTTGTTTCGTAATGCACATAAAACCCAGAGCTATGGAAATATGATTAGTGAATTCGCTCATTCTGGGAAGGATCAGCTCGAATCTGGCGTGCGCCTGTGGAAATATGGAGGTGCATTACTCGCTTTTATAGTGACACATTTTTCTAGTTTATTATTTATGTTCTTAGCAGATGTTTGTACCTAAAAGACTTTGAAAAAATGTGTATGTTGTTTCTGGGACTCTTACTGTATAGATGCACCGAATAACTGTGCAATATCAGTTACTGGTTAGAATGAATTAATGTCTGTAGATATTGTATATATTAATTATGCATGCTCATTTCCCCTAAATTTTGCATCTGGATTACATTTACAACTCATATAGTGTTAATTAATTATACTAGTTATTTATTTAAATTTAATAACATGTTAAATGTAGAGTCTCAAAATTAATATTTTTTTTTTTAACACTGCATTTGTAATAATAATAATAATAGCTCTTAGCCATATATATATATATATATATTACTTATGCATGCTCATTTACTCTGATTTTCTGTAAAATTTGTTTATATTTATGTATGTTTTTTTTTTTAACAATGTACATTTATGATGCAGTTCTTAGCTAATGTTTGTAAAAAAAAAAAAAAGGACTTTGAAAAAAATACATGTTTTTTCTGCGAGTTTTACACTATTACTGCAATATTAATTAATTAGTGTCTGTATAGATGTTGTATATATACATTTTTTTCAAAGTACTTTTTTTTACAAACATTGGCTAAGAGCTATATTATAAATGTACAGTGTTAAAAAAATTAATGTGGTAAGACTCGCAAAACTCATTTAACGTTACTACATTTTTTCAAATAAATAATTAGTGTCTGTATAGATGTTGTATATATTAATTATACATGCAAATTTCCCCTATCATTACATCTGGAGTACCTTTTCCATCCTTCAAAACTCATATAGAGTACATTTAAAAAAAAAAATCTGATAATTTATATACATGTTGATATAATGTTTTGATAATATTTTAAAATCTCAAAATATTTAATACTGTGCATTATAATGTGATATCTAAATTTACTTTAAGCCTTTAAGATGATTTGATTTTTAGTTTTTTGAAAAAAAAAAATAAAAAAAAAAATAATAATATGAAATATATGAAAATAACAATCATCAGACAGAATTGTAATATTTTGAAATATTTTAAAAATTCTCATTTTTTTCTCTCATTTAAGACATAATATTTTTTGATGTTCTTAATATTCACACCCTTTTTATTGGTGACCACTTTGTTTCTTCTGGTTCAACCCTCCATCGGCCTCTGCCGCTCTCTCTCCCATTTTTTTCTCTATGAAATATTTTTTGCGATGGCACGGCACTGGCCCGCTCATCGGTGGTGGCAGCAGTCATTCCTTGGCGCGGGAGCCCTCGTCTGTTCCAGCGCTCTAATCGCATTCCAGCAGGCCGGGCAGCGGCTTGCTCCGCATTCCACAACTCTGGGGGCTTTCCAAGAGCCCTGCGCAGGCATTCCTCTTTGCCGGGACCTTCAAAGCGAGGGAGGGACTTCAAAGGCATCGGTGAGGCTAGGTGTTGATGACTACAATCCTCCCGGGTACAGATTTACCCGCCTCCTGAACTTCAGGAGCGGTTGTGGTAGTATTCTGGCGTGCACTTTTGCCTTCCCTGCCCATAAATCATGTCACGTTAACTCTCGACGTATGCAGAGTTTTTTTTTTTTTTGTACCTAGAGGTTGGCGCATGACGGGCTGATGTGTGAATGTTGTTGTCATGAGGCTTTCTCACTTTCTCTGATGTGGCACTTTAGACTGAATGATTTACAGTGGGTGCGAACTGATAGTTGTTGCATGGCAAAAAGGATGTTTTTATTTGTTGCACATTGCGACGACTTGATTTGTAGTGAATTTACATTTATGCATTTGGGAGACTCTTGTTCTCCACAGTAACTTGGACTACCAAAAAAGTCTGAATATTTTCACCATGAATACTTTTATTCAGGATTGATCAAATGTGACAGTAAAAGCATTACAAATTCAAATAATTTTTTTAAAACTTTCTGTTCAAAGCATCCACAAAAATAATATTAAACAGAACAAATATTTTCAACATGGGTAGTAATAAGAAATGTTGTCATAATGGAAAATTCAGCTTTACCATTACAGGAATATTATGTTTTCAAATAATTTCAAATAAAAAACAATCATTTAAATTGCAGTACTATTTCACAATATTAGTTTTTACTGTGTTTTTAATAATTTAATAAATGCATCCTTATGCATAAGAGACTTTTTTTCAAAAACACAATTTAAAATTGTAATTTTTCTAATACGAAGTTGTTTAAAACTATTAGCATGATTACATTTTAACTCCGTCTTGTTGTCTTTTCTCATAATCCTCATGTTCCTGTTTAACTGTAGTTTGTATTTTGTCCTTCCAATAGTAGACATCAGAGACATCATTCTCACGCCATTGATGGTTTCAATCTCTACTCACAGTCTTATAATAGACTCGCCTGTCACTTCCCCTCTGCTAAAGATGTCCTCCCCGGTGGCTCGATGATACATATTTGAGTATTTACATGATATTAAGTGTTCGCTCTGGTCTGAACTGCACCATTTGTTTGCTTACGTCGTTGTCAAGGGGACAGTGTGTGAATGGTTTTTCGGGAGACAGCATAAGAGGTCTCAAGACTCTCTCGGCGTTCCTGTGGCTCAAACAGTTGAGCTTGACGCCAAGGTCGTAGGTTGGATTCCCAGGGAAGACCTAAACTGTTCAAATATGTACTTGTAAGTGGATAAAAAGTGTCCGACGAATGCTTGAAGTGTGTACAGATGTCTTGGTTGTAAAAAAAATGCTATCATAAAAGCAAACTGTCCTTGAAAAAGCCACCAATGCACACAACCTGTTTTGAAAATCTTGAGATGCTTGTGGTTGGGGCTTCATGATGTCACCACCTTTGCTTCTTAGCTGCATATACATGGTTTCTGGGCAAGGAGTCTTTGTTGGCCAGAGGTGACTTTTGCAACTGTCGTTCCATCGGTTTTGTCTAGACGACAAAGGAGAGGAAGTCGCCTCCTTTGAAAAAGGGCCCAGTCTCCCTTTATGAGATAATATTACACCGTCAGAGCAGGCCCCACCTGCAAGGCTTCTCCAGCTGCCACACTGTAACTCTATCTGTGTTCTCTTCAAGGCTGTGATCCCCTTTGAAGTTATTTCCAGCGCTTGGGAAACGAGAAGACACAAGCAATCAGAGCAGCAAACTCCTCCTCTTTTCTCTCTCCGTCTCTCTTTTTGACTATATTCAAACATGCTTTGACTTCTGTGTGCTCCAACTTTGGATATTTCCAACGTTTTGCAATCGCAATTGCATTTTTGTGCTCCTTCCCTTTAAAAAATGTTTGTTTTGATTATTGCTTTTGCGGATCAGAAACACGTCGCAATCGTAGTATGAGATTATAAATGTCCGACAGCTTTATGGCTGTGGGATGAAAGCGAAGAGAGAGAAGGAGAAAGATAAATAGTCCAGGGCAAGTAGAGGAGAAGCCGTAGGCATCTGTCCCATTCCAGTATTTCACACTCTTCCGATAGACAAACCAGAATAGTGTTGGAGTCTGAGAGTACATCCTCTGTTTGGATAGTAGGTGGGAGTTCAGACGTCCAGCGCCAAAAGGAAACTGGCCCGGGTTGCCTTGTGTACCCAATGCAAAGCTCTTCCCGCTATGTGTGGGCATTTGATTACAAGACGGCCTTCCAGTTTTATAGATGAGGAAATGGTAGAGATATGTAACAGCTGAGAGGGACTGACGGCTACGGCAGGGATCCACGTAGGGTTCAAGGAAAAATGACCTCCTGGTTTACGCCAGAGGGCACAGCTTCGCAACTGATGGACGGCGTTAAGCTATGGTTGCTGGCGTGAAATGCTTTCCATTTCTTTTCTCTCGTAGTGCAAAAACAAGTGCTGTGTGGACACTTTTTATTTTATTGACAATTTTACTCAATATTTGTTGTCATATTCATTCGTTTTTGGTGAAAAATTAGACTTAATATTTCATTTTATGATTAATTTACTAATGTATATCGTTTAAAATGTATATAATTTAAATTACACTAAAAGGTTAAGTTCACCCAAAAACGAAAGTTTTTATTGATTACTCACCCTCATGTTGTTCCAAACCCGTAAGACCTTTGTTTATCTTCAGAAAACAAATTAAGATATTTTTTTATGAAATCTGAGAGCTTACGGGTTTGTACAACAGGAGGGTAAAATATTATTGGCAGAGTTTTAATTTTTGGGCGAACTAACCCTTTAATATAATTGACTAATAAGAAATAATTTATGCCAAAAATGTTACATTAAAATATTATATAATGATTTATTGTATTGTAGTGTGTAATAGAAAGCATCTCTGTCATTCTGAACCAATACACTTATGATGTCTACATGTGATGTCATCTCATATGTACAGTATGAATGTGATATATTAGGGTAATTAATATGCTAGCAAATTGCCTCAGGTTACTGGTTGTCATTTACTGATGACTGACATTGATTGGATTATTTAAAACGCATGGATTTTCTAGATTTCTCTCCTCAAAAGTGTGCATTGGTAATTTCTTGCATTGCTCGTTAACAAATTATGCCAAAAATCATTAGGATAAGTAAAGATCATATTCCATGAAGATATTTTATAAATTTCTTACTGTAAATATATAAAAACTTATTTTTTATTAGTAATATGCATAGCTCTGAACTTTAGAGTCCAGATTTTCAAGATGTATCTCAGCCAAAATTTTCCCATCGTAACAAACCATACACCAATGGAAAGCTTATTTATTTAGCTTTTCAGATGATGTATATATCTCAATTTAGGAAAAAAAACCCGTATGAGTGGTTTTGTGGTCAGGGTAACATATGTTCTTCAACCAGACAGTGGATTGGTTAGTCACCCATGTCCATGTGTAGCAAAAGTTTCTGGCCTAAATGGCCTAAATTTTCCTTCAGTGTTCAATGTGGGTTTTTTTATATTTTATTTATTTATTTTTTTTGCAAGTTAAACAATGGCTATATAAAATTACATACTCTCTGAGTAGCTTCTTCTTTTAAGTAATTACTTTGCAACCATTAAACAGTATGTTCTGTGTTGTAATAATATGTGTAGTATAACTTTTTAATGCAGACATACAGAATAATTGGTTAATAATTGTGGAATTATTGGTTAAATAATCTGATGATTAACCAAGTAATCCGATTATTGTAATTAATTTTTTGTAGTAATAAAAATAGACCTAATCGAAAAATAGCCTTTAAAATGAGTTAAAATACATCATATGGTTTTTGAATAAAACTGTATAAAAAAGCATTATAAACAACAGAGCTAACATACATTACGCATTATAACAAATGCCTGAAGTGGGGGCCAACGGCCTGATGATTGTTTTTACACTTTACTGCACAATCTAATCCTTGTTTAATACTGGCTAAACAACACTGAATTCAAATGTCCACTTAATCTTTAATTATTTCTTTACGACAGAAATGCTACAGCCACTGTAATTTCTTGAAATCTGGACATCAAAACTTGTAAACTCATAGTGAGGGTTTGAGCTTTTATTTTTGAATCAGTTAGCATATTGAGAAAGATATTGATGTATTCTTCTGTGTTTTGTTTAGGTGATTAGACTTACAAATCTGACGAAATGGTGCACGTTGTGTTCCCAGATGAACGTTATAATAAACGCAAACTCACAACAGTATGCAGAGATGGAGTTTGAGACGCTCGTCCGTGAAATCCACTGCTTCCGTTATTTTGGCGGTTACTCGACACAGGCAAAATGCATTTGAGGATTTTTTAAAAATCAAGTACTTGAATTGAATCGCGACATCAAGAAATTGCAACAGCCCTGCTGCTATTCACAAATCTTTTCCCATGGCATCAAGGGATACTAAAGTGTTCACTGAATGCGCATTTCAGAATCTCATTGGAAGGGGAACTTTTTGCCTACTATATACTACACAACTGCCTGTTTTGGCTGCCTCTAGTACTCTCAAACATGGGTTTATTCTTGATCACTATATCTTTAGTGCCTCTTGTAAACCTTGTACCTCAGAAGTATCGCACTCTCTGTCTCTGTCAACCGTCAAAATACAAATGGAGAGGGAAGCCAGCAGCCATCCGAGACTCCCGTGCACATGGCGTTCGCTCGGCACTGAGAACTCCCAGCACTCTTGCTTGTTTGAAAGGCTCTTGGCCTTGTTTGAAAAGCTGCCCTGAGAGCCGCGGCCGAGGACAGAGTTTCTCTAAGTGGCTGTGGGCCCGGGAAGAGGGGGGGGTTGTGAAGCCCGCTTGTGGCTTTGATCAAATATTCCCCCACCTCTCCTGGCAGGATGGTCTGTTATTCCAGGAACTATTCCGCGCTCCTGCGGCAGGGGGTGGGGGCTGGGTGACGGGCACAGGGTCAGAACTGGGAAAAAAAACGGGAGGCTGGTGAGACCAGCGGCATGAGGAAGGAGAGAAATTGCCCCTTGCAGAAGGAAAGATGTTTTTTTTTTTTTTTTTTTTCCACGGAATCTTCTCAGCTTGAAGTCGACAGACTTGTGGCCTTGTTGCCTTGAATGATATATGTGTCCCGTGTCAGATTATAGTTGCGGTTAAGTAGGTTTGTTAGTTTTATACTCACTAATCAGAGGGCATAAATTAGCTATGAAAAATCTTGGTGTAGGGTTACGTGGGGTTGAAGCCAGTGAAAGTGGTTGTAGTGTGGGTTATGGAGTGGAGTTTGATAGCAGAGCGTACCCTCGGGCTAGCTGGGCTTTTTGATTGTTGTGGGTGAAATTGATACTGGCCTTGACCTAAATGCCATGCCTGTGGCTGCGACTCATCTGTTCTGTGTTCTCTACTACTGGACCACAGCCACGATCCATGAACGCTTGCTCTGTGTGTACCAACACGTTTAGGTCAGCTTTGACGATAAGAGGTCTGTGTTTTTAAAACATTCAGGCTACTATCTGCTGGTTTGATTTTAGACCAGCTCTGTTTAGTGTCCTATAGTCTTGCAGGCTTCGAATCAACTGACTTTTTATTTAAGTGCACATGGTCATTTATCATCTCATTTGAAGCAGTTTTGCTTAATATAATATTGTGTGTTGGTAATGGCTTCAGGCTCTCCCTTTGCATGGGTTTCAGAAGACGGAAACGATTTACTTGATTTTGATTGAATTACAACCGGTAAACAAATGCATGTTTCTACCAGTCACTAGATTATCTGAAATAATGACTACATTTGCACAGTTTCGTATCAGTACAGTTTAACTGATTCCGTTCCAGTGTTGTTGTTGTTTTTAATTGTTCTAAGTGAATTAAAAAAATAGTGCTGGATGCTTTGACCATTGTCATTGTATCAAGTGGTTTGATACACATTCCACATTCCACCCCACACATTCCTAATAAACATGCTACATATCCACCTTATTTTTCTTGTAAGAGTGGGCGCGGACATTTTATGGGTGTGGCTTCCATTCTTATCCACATCCAGCTATTTTTAGCTGTACAAAACAGCTCGTTCTGCAGCTTGATATTGCAGATTGGTGTGTCTTACCATATTGTTTTAATGTATTATCTTAATTACAAACACACTGGTTTGTAGTGTAGTTTTATCCATTTACTGCGTGTTGTTAGTCTTCTCGTTATTTCCCTATTGTTGCTAATAAACTGGAAGTCTCGCCCGTAGGCTTACTTCCGCATTGAAGAATAAGGTGGATAGAATGTACAGTTTTTGATTGTAAATTAGATCATTTCAAAATTTAAAGCAAAAACAGAATGCTCTGACTCTAGCTTTGTGAAAGTATACTACATATCTGAACGAAACAGAAACAGCAGATGGGCTGAATGAGAATGCAAATTCACTCTCTGACAGCAGGTGGCACTTAAGGAACAACAGCAATACAGCATTTCCTTGGCTACTGCTGTAAACAAAGCAGGCTGTGCTTTTAAATACAACATTATGCATCACATTACATAACATTACATAATATGCATTATACAATATAAGGAGGTTCGAAGAAAAGAAAATACCATCTAAACTTTTCTGAAGACAGTCAGTTTCCCTCAGAGATGCCTTCATATAAACTCCTCATCCCCCAGTTTAACATTCAGAATTTTCTTCCTATATTTCGCGCATTGTGAACAATGAGCTTGATCTGCTTGATCCGCTACAGTATTTTCTTTTCTTTGTGTCTGTCTCCGGTGCCTCTGGCCTTCAATTACAGCTGATTTACTTGCCTAGTTAAAGAATTAGTTGTGTGTTACTAATAATTGTAAAAGTTTTCCGACCATTGTCCTCTCAATTAATGACCCTGCTAAGCCAATTGTACCGGAATGCCAGGGAGTTTTTTTTTTTTTAATTCATACCATTTGCGTAATTCAAACCGGTTAGTGCCCAGAAAACGAATATTAGAACTAAAGTTGGTAAAACTGAATAAAATCAAACTAAACAAAAAAATAAAAATGACTAAAACATAAAATTACTTAAATTAAAATTAAAATATAAAAATTAAAACTAATACAAAACATTAACAAAAACTATATTATTATCTAAATAATAACACAGTTAGCAATATTTAAGTCTTCAGTTTCACATTATTGCAGTATATGGAGTACAAGGTTGCTCTTGGGCTTTTAAGAAACAATATTAGAATTGTACAAATGAAGATCGAGATTAAATGAAAAAGTCCTACTATTTGGTGCAATGAAAGAAAATCTTTTTATGAGTGTTTTTGATTTGAGTTGAAGCTGGCCCCCACTGTTATGAATTGGCCCCAGGCAGATGTGCGAACACGTACTGCTTTCTTTGAATTGCAGGACTCTTTGAACCCCCAACAGGTTTTATCAAACACAGTCAACCCATCAGAAAAAAAGCCCTAAAACGGGTGCAAGAGAAACTCTTGAAACCTGGACTGATTCTGTTGAGGAGGCTGAAACACTTGATGATCAAAGCATCAGTGAATTGAGCGTCTGACAAAGTTTGCATGTGGTGTGAGAGGCGTTTTGATGTTTTTTGAGATAGGACAGCCAGTGGAGGCCTTTCCTATTCTGACCAAATCAGGTCAACCCTAGTTCACAGGCGAGGAGGAGAAACAAACAGTTTATGTTTGTCCATCTGTCCTCCTTGCTATTTTTCAAACACTATTCTAAGAAATATTTGAAAGGGTTAGTGTAACCATTATTTAGAAGGACATGCTTTTCTTCGTACATATCATCCTTTTATAGTTATTATCATCCGACAAACACAAATAAAGGAGGTGAAAAGAGTCACATTGGCTGCTGTCCATATTCCATGTATAGAGATAACTTGCATGGCTAGCTCCATTGAGAATCAGTTATGGCATCAATCCGCTCACGCTTAAGGTGGAACCGGGTATGAAGAGTTTGACTGCCTGCCGTCATAGTGATTACCGCTGTGATTTTATTGAGAATGTTGCCCCTGAAAGGAGATACACGTGAACGGCTGTACAAGAGAAGGGTAGATGACGGGTTGCGGAGCTGAACAAGAGACACCTCTTTTGGTGGTTAAAGAAGAGACGGCTGAGCGAAGCGCAGAATGATGGACAGAAAAATGAGGGGGAGAGAGCCTGGGGATCCTGGGATGGAGAAAAGCGTGGGCATTCTGCCAGTCGTGGGGGCCTACTTGGGAAATGTGTTGGGGCAAACATGCGTATTGGTGCATGTGTGTTTTAAAATAAGAGTCCGTAGTGCAAATAGTTACTGGTGTAGGGTGTGACTTTTTGATTTTCTTGCATGATGTATTTCAGTTATTGCAAATTAACATACCATATCAACATATTGCACAAAAACATAACTTGGGTAGTTGCTTGGGGAGTAATATCAGCACACTCCAGAAAAATAGGCTAAACAACATGGGAAACGAAGGAAGATGTCTGTTTGCAGAATGTCATCTTTGACTTCTGACAGGCCACTTTTGCGAAACTGCAGATAAATCCAATGAGCAATCCTCACTGAAATGCAAGGTTCTCAATGAATGCATTCAAGATGGTCACTGATTAGAAAATGCATCAAGTCAGAGTCTCACAGAATAATCTTACATTTTTGCACGAGAAACTAGGTTAGCAGTAGTACTTTAATATGTTGTCAGTTTCAGTGGCACAACATCAGCAAAGTTTTATGCAAATATGGAATCCAAGGCCTCTCGGGAGCTGATGTGGCTTTTGATCCCTGAGTTAAGATGATAATCAGCTTTTTCAGAGTGTTAATCCAATTTGTTCATTTGGAGCAGCACTTAGCATATTTGCCCTGAAGCTCTCAGCTATGGGTAGGGAACAGGTCACTAAGATCAAATCAGTTGTCATGGTGTTTTTTTTTTTTTGTTTTTTTTTTTAATCAGGTTTTATATATAATAATGAAGTGTAATGCTACTATAATACTTTCAAATAAAAAGTAAGTATTAAATAAAAATACTAAAATGTGCAAGCTTTTATGTTGAAGGGTTGCTGGCAAGTCAGTATATGTGCTGCCGAACGAAGAGTGTAAGTGAAGCACGTCAGTGAATGAAAAGTTCCGCATTTTGCTTTGAAAACGGCAGTCCATAACCTAGATTTATGCTTTCAGTTTGAATGGAAATCTTATAAAGTGTTACAGTTAGTCGATCTAAAACTGTGATTGTGCATTTGCGCAAATGAGCGGTCTGAACTTATTTACACAACGCATTTTTTATTTTGGTGGCGCAAATGCACCCATATTATATCATAAAGGAGGTTATTATATCTCTGTTTATTTTTTCAGATTCATATCTTTTGGTTGGAATTCAATTCAAGGCCAGCAAAGCTTACGCTATCATTCATTTAATATAAAATCCAGGAACACGTCCATGAAATGATTGTCTGCTGAAGCTAATAGCACTAATAAAGTAATAAACCGCCATGCTCAAACAATTCATGGCCTCATTCAGCTGTTATGTAATTCCCAAATAATCTTTAACCTAGTTTTTTTTTTTCCGTTTTAGGAGGGTTTTATCTCTTGGAAGATTTTCATTGATAAACGTCCATGTTGTCAATTTTCAACACATCAAAAGCGCTAGATTTCACACTTAGAACCACTGACAGATGGGATTTGAGCCAAGTGGTGAGAATCTGTTCTGATGGTTTGGTGCACACCTAATGATGGTAATCATCATGTCTGCACCACGCAGACCTTTTAGAGTTTCCACACCTTTGCTGTTTTGTGGGTGTGGCATGGAACGTCAGTGTAGGGCAGTTTATAAAGGAAGTGGAGTTATGGTGCAATAACATGAGGTCAGGTTAAACCTTATCATGTGAAAGTGCACCTCTGTATGTCATGTTACAATATTAAACTCTTTAAATTTATTTAAACAATCTTTCCTAAAACTCTCGTCTCGCGGTCCATCTTTGTAACAATTTCCAATCTGTTTTCTAATCAGTCTTTTTGAGAATGGAAGAGTGTGTGGCTAGAATTTGAAATGAGACTTTAAAGGAATTTTTCTTTGTCTTTCAGATGCACCCTTTGGGCCTATGTAACAATAACGATGAAGAGGACTTGTACGAATACGGCTGGGTTGGAGTGGTCAAACTGGAGCAGCCCGAGTTGGACCCCAGCTGTCTTACTGTACTGGGCAAGGTAAGGACGGCGCTCAATGTTTACCTAATGTAGTAAATTAGTTCAAAGTTCTGTTCATAAATGTTAATGACTTCTAGGCACTATTGTATTGAAAACAGGTATTTGGAGATATTTGTTGCAAATAGTGTCTTTTCATGTTGCATTGCCTGCTGGTCCAAGGCAATTTTGTCACAGCCAGACAGAAGTAATTCCACTTCTATTTATACAGTTTTGCAGAACTTATTCAATGGTTTTGTTGTTCAAGACTGTCATACAGTACTATCCAAGTAGTGTCACCTGATTTGTGAAACTGCTGTGGTAAAATACTTCCAGTGTGGTGTTGGCTACCATTTGTGCTTTTTAGACACACTGAACAAATCCAGATGCAGATGAAGCGTTTCCTAATTGGCTGAGCTCTCTGCAGTCTCAAGATACCAATATCTGTTTGCATGTTTGATCTTTTTATGGGGAAATTTGAGGATTTCCACACATTTATACTCAGCAGGACGCTCTTGCTCTAAAACGGCTAAATATTTTCCCATGTCTAATGCTGGAATGGGCTTAACGTTACACATAACACACTCTCTCCCTTTTGGATTCTCATTGAGATGTTCTCAAATAATCAGCATTCGTTTAGCTTTCTACTGTCGTCTTTTTGGCGTATGGGAATTGTGTTGTGTCATGTCAAGTTATGTCAGTATACTAATTTTGTTAGACAAGGAGCATAAATGAGGTATGCAAACAGATCTTTATCAGAAAGCCACATCTGCATCAGTTAAGGTTTCATCTTAGCGTGAAACCAACACAAATAGCATTCAAAAAATAAATTCCGAAAATCAACTGATATGATTTCCGGAAAGTTCACGTTAGGTGAATGGGGGGTAAACACATTCCATCTCCTTTTTCTTTCATAATAATGGGATAGAAAAACATCCTCCCCTTCTTTTGTGCCAGTGCTATAATTAGAGAGTCGGCTGTCATAATCGGGCCTCTGATATAGGCCCGCGCTCAGCTGGGGTTCTCTTTCTAGTCCCGGCATCGGTGTCTGTCCGGTCTCACCAGTGTCCCTTTGACCCGCTTGTGCCAGTCTGTCCCTGCTGTGCCACCCCAGCCCTTATTTTTGTTTGTCTTTTTCTGTCTCTTTTATCTTTCCGCTGTTGTTTTGAACATGCACTATTGTTCTTAATTTTGGGGTTAATACGATTTTTAATCATTGTATGCAGCAAGGATGCATTAAATTGATCAAAAGTGATAAAGACATTTATGTAATGTTGCAAAAGATTTCTATTTTAAAAATAAATACTGTTCTTTTGAACTTGTTATTCTTAATTTTTAAACTGTTGTACATACAGTATAAGTAAAGAGCATCTTTTTTAGTGTCTCTCTTTTAACCAAATCAGTATTTGGTTGAAATGAATGAGCTCATTATGTTTATTTATTTACTTGCTTGCTTACTTAATTTTAAGGACTGAGCCAGTTCTGTCCAAGACATTTTCGTGGCGAAATCTGTCATCATTTACTGCCCCTTACATCACTGGTTGACTTGAAAGGTATTTTGAAAAATTTTGGTAACCAAATAGTTTCTGTCCCCATTGACACCCATTATATGGACCAAAAATACAATGGAAGTCAGTGGGAACCAAAACAGTTTGGTTATCAACATTAGTCAAAATTTTTGAGTGCACTTTCCCAGCACAAGTATGTGTGCTGGTTTGAAACCTTCAATAATAGCAGTAATTTCTTAGCAATTATTATTCTTAAAATGTTTTGGCTTTCAGCATGAATATGTTCGCCTAACAAAATGTGCATTTACAAGATATAAGCATTCAAAACTTAGTCTTTGACTTCCGTGAATATGTGACAATGGACCACAAAACCAGTCATAAGTAGCACAGGTATATTTGTAGCAGTGGCCAGCAATACATTTCCTAAAAAGTCCCTCATGGGTCAACGGTTTTGATGACATCACTCTGCACTTAAACTTCTCATCAAAATTTCTGTCCAATCTAATTCTCTCTAAACGCTGAAGATGCGACTGAAATCAGTCAGTTGTTCACAGAATTAGTATTTTCTGTACAGTGAATGGCACGTTGTACAGTGTAAATGGTGTAAATATGCTTTCCATTGGGACAAAAGAAGTCTGGTTTCACGCTATGTAACGCAAACCGCCGCAGCGTGCACTGTTTGCTCCAATCCAGAGACACGATAGCACGGAGCGGATCATATGCATGAATTGGCACAGACCACAAAACGGATCGGACCCATTTAAATTCTACACAGAATGGTGTATTTTATAGCGATATTAGGGTGACCACCCGTCCTGCTTTGCGTTGTACTGCACAGCATCCCGCACGTCGCATATTGAGAAAAAGTCCCGCATTTTCATCAGTCTGTTGGTTTTTAATTGTCCTATTAAGAAAACGTATATACTTTCTTTTGCCTTTATCGAGCACACTCGGAAAAACACCAATTAAAAAAATCAATGCAGTTATTGGACACATCTTTCTTATTTTAATAGTTTGTTTGAGGTGGTTTCTGTGGCGTTATTTTAATGACAAATGTCCAGAGTGCATTATTGTAATGCGAGGGTGCATCAAAATACGTGAACATAAATCTCTTCTCTCGCAGTTGGATTCTCTTCACTCTCACACAAAGTGCGTGCTCAGAAACATAAATAAGCGCATATGACAACGGATGTAAATCAGTATTTACACAGCATAACAGTAAAAGTATCTGTCTCACACGTGTCCCGCATTATCCTGCAAAATCACATCTACTGTCCCGCGACAGATCTATTAACAGGTGGTCACCCTTAGCGATATGGATGAGACTGTGGCTGTCAAATATGGCTTTACCAAGCTCAACAGCTCTGGTCCAAGCTGTGATATAGACAAAATACTTTTGGCTATTTAAAAAAGGTTTCAGTGTCTTCCTGTTTCAGTTAATTACATCAACACATAGAATAACGTTGTGTGTTTCAAAGCACTTCAGTAGACCTTGAGGCTGAAAAGCTGCAAAATAAGGTACAAAATTGTTCTGATCAACAATACAGTGTGACAATTTGATCGAAACAGAACTCCTTACCTACAATGATGTGCAGCGTGAACTGGGTCACGTTAATGGTTTGTCTTCACTTTTAAGATATGAGTGTCTCAGGTTCGTCACACTCTGCCCAATGTGTATATTTGAGAAAAGGTCAGGTAGGCTTCTCCAATTTGTGTAAGGTCTTGACGGAGCTGCCCCGCTGACATGTATATGTACACAGTTTCTTCCTCCGTTTCCTGTCTCTGTCCGCAGAGAGCCATCGCACCGCTCACCTCCCACCTCTCCTGCTTCCTCTCTCGTTCCTGCTCATTCTTTTGTTCTGTTGCACCACTCATTCTCACCTAGACTAGTCACATTGCATTGTGGATCTTCTCATCGGGAATCATCAGGAAACTAGTTTAAAGTGTTTATGGATCATTCAGGTGTGTGCCTGACCTGAAGTCTAATGCTTTGTGCAATAAGAAACAGCAAGGATGTGATGTCATAAAGAAACCCAAGTGAGCTCTAGTTTTGCTTGTAAGATTTTGCTGGTTTTTGAAGGCATTACACCAAGTAATTTTTCCCCATTTCTTTCCATTAGAGAAATTAATGACATTCTTACAAATGTGTAATGGTGTAGATTTTTAAAGAGCTTTTTTTTTCTTCAGTACTTTTAATCTTCCGATGACTAAGTGCAGTGAAACTTGTCTCTTGCTTGCATATCGTACACAGATTTTGTTGTTTCTCCTGTGGTGAATGTACTTCATTAATTCCCAGCAGGTCCCTCCTCTTTCAAGGGCCGTCTTGATCTGTTTGTTGGTCTCTCTCTTTCTTTCTCTCTTTTTTGTCTCTCTGCCAGCATGATATCCTTTTTTCCAAACAGTGCTCTGCTCTGACACATTCTGTCCTTTCATCTACCGACCGCATACTGAGTCTTCCCGTTCCCATTGCATCAGTCCACATGGCTGTGTGTGTGTGTGTGTGTGTGTGTGTGTGTGTGTGTGTGTGTGTGTGTGTGTGTGTGTGTGTGTGTGTGTGTGTGTGTGTGTGTGAAACAAGTTTAAATAGTATCTGCTTTTCTCTTATCCAAGTTTGTTCACATAAACAAGTGGAAATTACCATATATCATGGTTAACACATTTCTTATTGTTGTCAATGATGAAAACACTTGTGCTGCTTAATATTTTTGTGGAAACAGTATCTTTTTCTGTGACTTTTAACCAATTTTTGCTGAATAAAGGTATTAATTTCTATCAGATTTTTTTTCTGACCCCAAACTAGATAGATATCATTAGTCATATGATAGTGTGTAAAAACAGACTGAAACTAAAGTCATATTGCCTTGAAAATCTCGCCTGACTGCCATAGTCACCATTTTGCTATAAACAGTCCCTTTGTGTTCCACTGAAGCGAGAAAGTCATACGAGTTTTTGAAAGACATGAGGGTGAGTAAATGATGACAGGATTTTCATTTGCCTTAAATGTTTATCATTTCAACAACTGCAATATTTGCTGCACCTTTGCCTTTAATTCCTTTAAGAAATTTGTGAAAGCATGTAAGTGAACGTGTTTGAATAGGCTTCTAGGTGTCCACACATATACATGTATGCATTTTCCTCATACATCACCATTTGATGAACTCCTTTTTAATGAGCTGGAACATTGCTTTTTGTGTGCTATAATTGCACTAGAAAGGAAGCTAAATCCTGATACAGGCCGGAGGCGGCTTGAAGCACCTCCACCCACCTGCTGCTTGACTGCACGGCATTCGAGTCACCTCGATTAAAAACCAGAGGGAGATGAAGCCACACCGCTAGAGCAAAGATGTTGATGCAGAAGTGTTTCAAATTTGAAGCTCAAACTTTTGTCAATTTTTATTTTTTTCTTAGGATGTCAAACTAAGAGTTATTTTAGTATTATTTATATACTACTACTGTAGTATTTATTAATATTTTTAATTAGTTAATTATTTTCAATTTTAATGTTAGTAATTTTATGTATTTTTGTCTTTTTTTTTTTTTTTTTTTAATTATATTTTTTATTTTACTTTATTTTTTCCCCCAAGTAACTATCATACATTATCCACACTATCATATGACTTTAGAAGACTTTAAAAAAGTTAATGATATCTATATAAACACTACCATTCAAAAGTTTAGGCTCCAGAAATTTTATTTTTTATTTATTTTATTTTATTTTTAAGTTTATTTTATTCAGCAAGGTATTTTTATTTTATTATTTTATTTTATTTTATTTTATTCAGCAAATCATTATTGTTTAAAAGTGACAGTTTTGTGGCAATGTAAAAGTATATTCCTGATAAACACTAACTATACTATAGATGGACTATAGAAGACTTTAAAAATATTGAATGATATCTATATATAACACTAGCATTCAAAAGTTTAGGCTTGGAATATTTATGTAATTTTTATTTTATTTTATTTTATTTTATTTTATTTTATTTTATTTTATTTTATTTTATTTTATTCAGCCATGCATTATTGATCAAAAGTGAAAATTTTGTTGCAATCTAAAAGTATATTTTAGATTAAAAAAAATTATCTTTTTCTTTATTCTTAGAATTGAAATCAGTGTTTAATATTTATATTCTATTATATTTTCTATACATTTTTAAATATTATAATTATTTAGCTTTTATTATTTTCAGTTTTCATTTACTTTTGAAGTTTTAGTTTTGATATGTACTTGTCATTTTTTTATTCATTTTTAGTTTTTAACTTTTAGTAATGTTAGTATTTTTTTCAAATTCCAGTTTTTAAGTTTAAGTTTTTCATCTAATATTTATAGTTTGTTTTATTTTACTTCAAATTCAGTTTTAGTTAAATTCAAGAAGTATCTTTCATACTTGAAGTCAACAATAACAACACTGGTGGAAATGTCAGTGTTTTGATTGTGACGTATTGGGTTTAGTGAAACTTTGCCTTTACTTTTCATTATGAACGCACACACCATCTAGAAGTAGCAGGAGCGGGTGGGGTGAGGGGGTTAGGGGGGACGGTTAGCGTTTTTTTGAAGCGCAGAGCGCCGATGGGGCCCTAGCTCTGGGGTTTCTCTTTTATGTTTGTGTATGCCTCAACTTGCTGATATTATCTCACTGGGTTTTCCTTTGCTTGGTGTCAAAGGTTCTCTCCCAGTGGGCGGAGCTTCTTCCGATTGGCCGGCAGGTTTCTGTCCCTCCGCAAGTATGAAATCATGGCTTTGGAACCCACTGAGTGAGTTGCCATGGCCACTGGGAAGCTCCCTGTGTCATGTGTTTCAAAGTGAACCGAGGCCTGGCAGAATTACCCAGCCTTCAATGGGAGGCAAAATGACCATTATTAGACTTCACAGTCCTGGCCCTCTATTTAAAGAGAGAAGAAAAGAAACCCGGGGAGCTTAAGACAAGGGCTCGAGGAAAAGCGAGCGGAGGGGAACGAGAGAGCACGAGAGAGGGAGACGGATAAGCCGCCAGGGAAAATGTCATGGCGGTATCTCAGTTCAAAGAGCTCCCCCAGGAAGTATTTTGTTTTAGTGTTTACAAGAGAATGAAAATCAAAGACTTCGCAAATCACCTGTGGATTTTTCCAGGCCGCCCTTCCAAAACCATTCGAGCAGAATACGCGCAACGCGTCACTTTGGGGTGGTGCGGCGAACAGAGCGTGTAATGTTGTGTCTGCCAGATGCGGTAATAGTATGTGTGTGTTTCTCTTTGAACGCCGTGCCACGCTGGGATGGGCTGAGCCACTTGGCGGGCTTTTTTTTTTTTTTTCCACTTTTCCTTTCATGGATTAAGTTCCATCCTGGAGTTTTAAGACTCTTTTATACTCCGGAGGGGGGTGGTATCTGTGTGTGTGCGTACGTGCGTGTGAGGAGGGCTTGTGTAAGGGGGTCAGCTGTGAGTGACTTGGAGGGCTACAGAAAAAGAGAAGGGAGAAGAAAGCGTTAGCACACCTGCTAATTGAGAGGAAGTTGAGGACTTGACGGAGGGGGGCTAGGGAAAACGAAGGATTGAGAGAAAAGGGGAGGGAGAGGGGAGTCCATGAGAGGGAGATGCAGAAAAACAGCCTGCTATGTTTCTTTTCAAGTCGACATGAAATCAAAATTGACCGCATTTACTTTCAAAACACAAGTTTTCATGATTAAATAATTTATGCGTTTGGAAGATGTTTTCTTTATCTTGCAGTGCATTCATTTTGTCAGTGTTTTGATAGGGCTTTGAACCTCTGACCTGGTGTTGCTAGTGCCTTATTCTACCAGTTAAACTTTTTTTTTTCATGTTCAGTATTATGTATTACTCAGAAATACTTGATATTATAGACGTAGAATGGGTAATGAAGACTCTTATTTGATAAAGAATTTAACAGATACTCTAAATCATCAAAAATTGTTCCTCTGGTAAACACAAATTAAGATATTTTTAGTGAAACCTGAGCAATTTAAAGTCCATTCCACCAAAACTTGACAGCGCTGGGTAAATATTGGACAGAACACATGCTGGGTTATTTTGACCCAGCTGGTTGAGATAAATGTTTTTACCCAACATGCTGGGTTGTTTTAAGTCAACTATTGTTTAAAAAATATATAAAAAATTGAACTGAAAATTATATTAAAATGGACTGGAAATGAAAAATCACACAGAGAATTATAGAGACAACAGCAATAATTTATAGATTAACATTTATTATTAAGCAAGAATACCCATGGACAAAAATATAAGACAAATTGAATTTATTTGGGTGAATACATCATAGTTTACAATATTAGATACATTTAAAAGTAGCATTTTAGTTGAAGTGTATTGAGTTGTTCTCTGTAATCAGTTTTCACCGAAATAGTGCTAATTCTCTTGCTGGTGTGTCACTGAAATCTGAGCCGGTGATGGGCTGCTGTTTGCCAGGAAGCTTCAGACAGGTTCAAACCAGCGGTTGGGTAAAAAAAAAAAAAAAAAAATATCCCAGCATTAAAAATGACCCAGCAGCCTAGTTACAGAAAAACTACTTAGAACCTGGGTTAAAATATTAAAAACAACCTAGTAAAATGACCCAACAGGCTGAACCCAGCATTTGGGTTTTAAAAAAAAAATAGCCCAGCGTTTTTAGAGTGCAGAAGACCTGACCAGTAAAAACAATCCAATAAAAACAATCCAGTCAAATGACTTCACAGGCTGAACCCAGCATTTTTTGTGTTAAATAAAACACAACCCAGCATTTTTAGAGTGCAGAAAAACTACCCAGCACCTGGGTAAAAATATTAAAAACAACCCAGTAAAATGACTTAACAGGCTGAACCCAGCATTTGGGTTGGAAAAAAAATAGCCCAGCATTTTTAGAGTGCAGAAAAACTACTCAGCACCTAGGTAAAAATATTAAAAACAACCCAGTAAAATGACTTAACAGGCTGAACCCAGCATTTGCGTTAAATAAAAAACAACCCAGCATTTTTAGAGTGCAGAAAAACTACTCAGCACCTGGGTAAAAATATTAAAAACAACCCAGTAAAATGACTTAACAGGCTAAACCCAGCATTTGCAATAAATAAAAAAACAACCCAGCATTTTTAGAGTGCAGAAAAACTACGCAGCACCTGGGTAAAAATATTAAAAACAATCCAGTAAAATGACCCAACAGGCTGAACCCAGCATTTGAGTTAAAAAAAAAAAAAAATAAATAAAAATAACCCAGCATTTTTTAAATATACAGATGCCAATAAATAAGCTTTAGTTTTTAAAGGGATAGTTCTCCCAAAAATGAAAATTCAGTCATTAATTACTCACCCTCATGTCATTCCAAACCCGTAAGACCTTCTTTTTTCTTCGGAACACAAATTACAATATTTTTTGATGAAACCTGAGAGCTTTCTGAACCTAAATAGACTGCAATGCGACTGACACGTTCAAGGCCCAGAAAGGTAGTAAGGACATCGTTAAAATAGTCCATGTGACGTCAGTGGTTCAACCGTAATGTTATGGAGCTACGAGAATACTTTTTGTGTTCAAAGAAAATAAAAACTTTATTCAACAATTTCTTCTCTTCTATGTCAACCATTTTTGGGTTTATAAAGACTTGAGGGTGAGTAATTAATGACAGAATTCTCATTTCTGGGTGAAATATCCCTTTAAGTGTGCTCAAAAAGTTTGTAAAGAGATTGTAAAAAAAGATCAAACGGTTTAAAATGAATGGTTCATTATGTCTTTTTGTGAAAATTTTAACATTTTCTGATCAACACGTATACACAGAAGCTCAAATGTACTTTGCTTGACGTTTGAACTAACCCTTTAAAAGGATAGTTAATCCAAAAATGAAAATTATCGTTCCAAACCTGTATGACTCACTTTTCTTCAGCCGAGCTCAAAGGATGTTCTGAAGTGTTTCATACCATGAAAGTCGATGGTGTTTAAACAACAACAAATAAAAATAAAAATTTGACTATTCTTCTAAATATATTTGTAAAAAGGGCGTAATAGCATGGGGGTAAGTTAATGACGACAATACGGGTGAACTATCCTTATAACTTTGTCTCAGATGTTTCTCCTAAAATTCCTGAGGAGAAATAAAACACAAGCTAATTGTTGTCATAAAAATATAGACCTGTAAAAATGCAGGTAGCATAAGAATTTGAGTTTTGCAGAATCTTGCAGACTTTTGTATCTTGGTTTGCGAGGCCGCGATCTCTTCTGAAACTCTAGACTAGACGTGTGAGATTACCGGGACCTCTGGGAATCTCCGCAAGAGCCTGAAGTCTCCATTTGCACTCCATGTAATCTCATTGCCATCTTGGAGAAACAATTGAGATGTTAAACAGATCTCATGTGCGATTTGTCTTTCCTGTGGCAGGGCCGAACTGGAGGTAGGAAACTGAGAACTGGACTGGCTAACACACCTGGTAGCCTCAGGTGCGCGAAGCCACCGGCTTGTGTGTCAGGTAAAGATACGGTTGTTAAAGTGTGAGACGTGTGAGCGCAGGGAGGGATTGTGGGTGGTTGAATTACAGCTCTCTGGAGCAGAAGGGACAATAGAGCAAGAGGGAGAGTTCTTCTCCTGTTTCCTGCTCTCTCATACAGAACAGCCTTGAGAAAGATGAATGAATGAGAGGCCGAGGTGGAAAAAACAGAATGAACGCGCGAGAGGAAGCGAGGAGTTTCCATCAGATTTCTTCGTTCATTGAAAAAGAGACACCCCTGCTTGTATCAAAGTGCTGCCCCCTGTTAAAAAAAATCATTGAAGTCTTCTGGTAAATCCCCCCGCTGCAAGGGTTAATCTAAGCGGTGGAAAGCCGTTGTGGTCTTGTATAGGCCGAGTCTAAACCTGCTGTTCTGTTTGCCCGGGGAGAAACGCAGCTCGCCAAATGCAGATCCCATTACAAAGACGCAGACGCACACACAAAGTGTCTCCCTAGCTGACACACAACACACACACACACACACTCACTCACTCATGAGGCTTAGCTCAAATATACCCCACACACACAGAGAGCCACTTCAAGGGAAGGTTAGATTAGAGAGGTATGAAGGCAGAGAGCTCATGCTCCTTTAATTAAAGTCATTCGCATTCAGCTGTCCTCATTCACCGCAGTGCATGAGCAGCTCTGATCTGACGACTCCACGCTGGCTGATGCTCATCAATCAGAGGCCCAATTCCATTGCATTTCATTTAATGAATAATTTAACACAATTTACTGCCTAAGTGCATCTATTAGTTTATATATTTTTATTTTTTGTTTAAGACTTTTATACAATTTGATGAATTTATCTATTTGATGAATCTTTTCCCAATCATTTCCCCAAAATCTTTGACATTTTGTGGTCTGTAGAGTTTTTTAATATAAATATAAATATTAATAGCAATTTAAAAAAATTATATACTTTGTACATTTACATATGCCACTGTGGTGTATTTTTATTATTTATTTTATTTGTTTTTATTATTAGGTTTCATGTCAGATCCTTGATTATGTTTTTTTTTTTTTTTTGTTTTGTTTTTTGTGGTTTTGTTTTTGTTTTGTTTAGCAATTAATGACTTTTTTGTAAAATCAACATTAATAAATTAAGAAATAAAATTAGGCACCGTGTAGGTTACCACGTATTGTAATTGTAAATGATTCTAGTTTGTCTTATTTATTTATTTATTTATTTATTTTATTAATTATTTCCCAATCATTTCCCATATTTTCTGTCATTTTGTGGTCTATTTCATCATCATAATAATAACAATA
>JAHKKF010490338.1:0-24206 GCA_019740295.1 Labeo calbasu | reverse complement strand
GGCACCAATGAAGTCCATTATATGGAGAAAAATCCTGAAATGCTTTCCTCAACAACCATAATTTCTTTACGGCTGAAGACAGAAAGACATGAACATCTTGGATGACAAGGGGGTGAGTAAATTATTTGTAGATTGTTGTTCTGGAAGTGGAGTTCTCCTTTAAGTGCAAGACATGAAAGACAACTTTTATTAAAAGTTAATTACTCACATGCCATGTGACAGCCTCTTTCTGTGCACGTGCTTCCAATGTGTGCGCTCACAAAAAATTCAAAAGTTTTAACTGATGTGTCTTTAAAACTCATGATTTCAGTGTCATAGACATGATAATCAAAACCAAACAGATGTTTTTTGGCAGAGTATCTGTGGTTCAAGCTGTAAAGGCACAGCCCTATTCTGGAAAAGGGGGCGGGGAGCAGCAGCTCATTTGCTCATTGATAATACATAATCTGTGGGGTATTTTTAAGTGAAACTTCACAGACACATTCTGGGGACACCTAAGACTTATATATACCCATATATTATAATCTTGTAAATAGAGGCATAATAGGTGCCCCTTAAATGATTCTTTAAATGCTATATTCAGATTGTCTTACTGTACAGTATCTGTTTCTTTCTGAGCACTGGAACCACAACATGTGTCCAGGACTTCAGGAAAACACTTTGAAGTGTGTGAGAGAGAGGGGGATTCTTGCTTAACCCAATGGAAAATGCCTGCTCTTGCAAAGGGATGATTCCACAAAGACTGGAGGAAGCCTCTGATACCCTGCAGAGCCCAGACATTGGATTTGGCCTCCGTACACATCAGTACAACAGCAGCATCTCTGAGAGCTGCAGGAGCATGTGTATGTCCTGAGAAATGGAAGAAGAACAGGGTCTTTATTTGCCTTTATCAGACAAAGCTGGGTAACATGCTGTCTGTATCAAAACGGGCAGGACATAAAGGATTTGATACACATCATGAGTCAACTTATTAATACAGTATGCAATTCACAGTTTATCTGAAAAGAATCTACATTATTTAAACTTACAATTGTTTTGCCATTATTAAACTTATTTTAGAAAAAAAATCAGCATTATGTCATAATTGTAATTATGTACAACATGTTCATATTGTAAAGTATACACAGTGTTTCATATTTAATAGCTAACGTTTTACACATTACAGTGTAAATAACAGTGCATAATGTCTTATTTCTATTAATCTATTCAAAGTTAGAGCAAGCAGTCAACAGAAGGTGAACTTGGACTGAGGCAAAGAATTTTTTACTCCTAGAAAACGAGTGAATAATGGAGAGTGTGATGAATTCATTTTATTCCTCTCCAGGGGAGTCCACACCTCTGATGCAGGATTGGATTTGCTACAGAAGGGAGACATGGGACTGTGGCAGTTTTGGAGAAGCCGTATTTTTCTCTTGACAGTAAGTATCCTTCTATTCTCCTTTGATTAAAAATGGTGGAGCTATAACTACACATTAGACATGGAAGACAACAGCCACGCATATGTATATATAACTGAGACAATGCATAGCTATTTTTGAGGTGGCCTTGTCCCCGGGCATGTCTTGCAGTGCCGTTTATATTGTGGGACTATGAACTGTCTTAACCAAATATAATGCTGAGAAGTTGTGAGTAGTCTATTAATGGACCCCTAATGGCTAAACCATTATAACGATGTTGAAGTCCTCACTATGAAATGCATTGCCAAGGCAAAAAGGGCTTTAGGAAATACGCTGCTCTTCCATTAGCTAATTGAATCTGAATGGTTTCTGTGGATGCTCCCTGATGCTTTTACCAGAGATTTGATCAGACCCAAACAGTCTCTGTTTAGCGCTCTGAGGACAGCAAACAAGAGAAGAGTCTAAACTCTCCTGAGCCTCAGATATACACATGAAACTTGAATTTGAAAACACCTTAATGGATGATATGCCTTTGTGTTTTTAGTGTTTGTTGTTTTGTGAATACTGTAATTTCTAATTTTCTAGGGTTTGGAAGCAAAGCTAATGGATCAGTCAGGAATAGTTGCAGAGCTAATGGATCAGTCGGTGTCATGGTGGCTTGAAACGGCAGCGATGTTAGTATTGTGCTGGGAGAGCAACACAAAAACTGGCAAAATTACAGTACGTGATTATCCTTTGTTCCCGTTCTTGTTTCTGAACCTTTTGTTACTCCAAGGCCAGAAAAGATACACATTTACAGGGTAAAGTTGCTCCACTAATTTTATTCTATTCAGACTTTTACAACTGTTTGTGTTCTCTCTGTTTTTCATTTCGCAATCTTCACATTGATTTGCCGCCAAAATGGGCCACTGCAGTACATGACAGGGAATTGGAGTGAAATGTCAGTCGCAGTCCTTTAGTCTGTCACCCCTCTTCCATCCTTAATTGGTGAGTGTGACGACCTTTGAGACTGGGCAAGATCTGAGGATAAACAGTATGTGTGACATACCCTACTAAAATCGAGTTGTTTCGAGTTGGCTAGTGGGATGCAGTGGATATGGATGAAAGTATGTGCATTCATATGCAATTTGTCATGCATTTAGGATCAGACCAAATATAAAACTAATTAGTGTTGAAGTATGTAGTAGTGATGGAAGAAATTCATCTTTTCAAAACTTTGAATCAGTTGCTGTTTAAATGCAACAAAAACTCAGGCCAAACATGCATAAAAAAAATAAATGGAACTAACAAATCATCAAATGCTATTAAAGGGATAGTTTACTCAAAATTGAAAATTCTGTCATTAATTACTTACTTGCAAATTAATACGTTTTTGATGAAATCCAAGAGCTCTTTGACCCTCCACAGACAGCAAGCACCCTACCACGTTCAAGGTCCAGAAAGGTACCATAAAATTATGTTTGAACCACTGAAATCACGTGATCTATTTTGTTGATGTTCTTTGTACCTTTCTGGACCTTGAACGTGATAGGAACCTTGCTCTCTATGGAGAGACAGAAAGCGATTGGATTTAATCAAAAACGTGTTAATTTGCATTCCGAAGACGAACTAAAATCTTATGGGTTTGGAACGACATGAGAGTAAGTAATTAATGACAGAATTTTCATTTTTGAGTGAACGATCCCTTTAACTATGAAGTGTTTGTATAGCATGTGTTCCTTTATTAATTTGCAGAGCTTGTTTGGTAGTTAAACTGAGAGGCCAATAAGAGACGATTAACTAAAACTTGTTCTTTTTATCCTACAAACGTGACATGGAAAATGTCTAGAAATTAATAAAACTGATCTGAGATCAGGTATAAACCATAGGTTAATGGGTACACAGGAAACGCCCCCTACATGTGAACAACTGAAATCTCATGACGTAACAACGCCTCCTTTACTGAAATTACGTGACTTTTCCAGTTTGATACACACTCCAAAGCACTGGTTCAAAACTAAATGATTCACAAAAGTTTAGAAGTTTCATGAAACAGTGCTTTAAAAGGAGATACTACTGTGTGGTGTTTTCTAAAGCACCCATTTATGCGCTATTAGTGTCTCCTAGGGGAATTACAAAAATAAAACATATTTTCAAGCAACCTTTTTTAATTGCCCCTCGCACACCTTTACAATTATTCTTTTTGAATTTTAGTCAGTTTGTAGTGTGTGTTTTTGGGCATAAAAAAGATTTATTCATTATACAGTGTAGATAGCTTCACTTATAACGCAAGTGTTTTTTAAAATGCATAAACTTGTACTAGAATAGGCTAGGCTAATCAGTGATGATGTTCTTTGATATGGTTTCGGCAAAGAAACTAAGTATGTACATAATTAAATAAATTAGCACCATAATATCATGTATTGGCAATCTCGCAAGCTGACGATAGGACCCAACACTACTGTAGCGTATTATTTAATTACCCTCCATGCATCCTAGGTGTATATGACTTCCTTCATTCAGACGAAAGCAATCAGAGTTTTATTAAAATTTATCCTGGCACTCCCAAGCTTTAGAACAGCATAGATGGGTGTTTCTCCTCAGCAGTCCAAAACAAGTCCAATAAGGTGCATCCATTCATAATAAATAGTGCCTCACACGGCTATAGGGGTCAATAAAGGCCTTCTATAGCAAATCGATGTGTTCTTGTAAGAAAAATATCCATATTTAAAACCTAAGAATCACTTAGAAACACCATCTAAGCTGTAGGACCCCTTTAATCTTACAACTTCTTACTATTTTATCTGATTAATTTGACACTAAAGAGCCAACATGTTGGCAAGAAATTGAGTTTAGCTGACCTGTCGAGAAGAAGCTATAGATGCATATTCTGCATCTTAATTGAAACTCAAACAATCAAGCCAACATCTCCATCTTGTAAAAGCACTGCTCAGTGTTTACCCTTATTCTACCCTGTTGTCTGTCTCTATGTATTTTGGCAAGTTTTCAAATTTTGGCTTGCATTTCCGTAATTGGATCTGAATGTCTTTTCCCATCTTTTCCCAACACCCTCCAGAATCAGGCTGGCTGGCTCAGACTGCTTCAGTAGCCACACCCCAAACTCTCGCTATTGGTTGAGCTGGAAAGAGATTGACAGATTGGTGCAAACCGCTGTTTTGATGGAGCCTCGGAGGCACAGTGTTTAATTACAGCAGTCAATTAATGCATTTTGTTGGATGTAATGTATTTTGGAGAATTATTTCACCTTGAAGGTAAATAAAACATACTGTACTTAAATAAATAGATTGAATTTTTTGAGAATTTGGTCATCATTTACTCACCCCCACGTTGTTTCAAACCTGTACGACTTTCTTACCTCAGTGTTTTGATTATACTGTATAGTGAAAGTCAATGGGGTCTAGTGTTGCTTTGAGCCCCAGTGACTTTGTATGGACAAAGACAGTTGAATTATTCGCACAGTGAAATAAGATTCAATATCCATATAATGAAAGTCAATGGGGCCAAAAGCCACACTGGACCCCACTGACTTTAATTTTATGGACAAATGCATTTGAAATATTCTTCAAAATATCTTATTTTGTGTTCTGTTGAAGAAAGAACGAATGATCACAGGTTTGGAACAACATGAGGGTGACACTCAGTAAATGACACTCAGTATTGAGTAATATTGTTTTGACAGTGCTGACACAACACGTGACCTGAGATGAATAGTTGAGCTGCATATCACTGAATTGAACTTCATAATTCATTAACTTTACACCATTATTGAACTGAACTGAATCAACATCGAACTGACTATAGCTTAATAACAACACTATCTTGATAGAGCTGCAGAATTTGGTTGAAGTCTGCATCATTAATTTAGTTACTTTCCTGTTTAGTACTGTGAAGCTGCTTTAAATCTGTAAGGCACTATATAAATAAACTTGACTTTAAGAACTGCCCTATCAAATCGTAATCTTTTTTTTTTTACAAAGATCAGGTTAAATGGAGACATGCAAATGTCTTCAAAGTCTCTCCAAGAGATATGTCCTTGCTAAATTGCTATGTCTGCATGAATCCGCTCTTTAATAAAAGTCATACAGCCTCTGCACTGACGGTGTAATTGTGAAAACCTGGTTTCTTTTATCTCACCGTTGAAGCTTGAAGACATTAGATTCTCACACTTGGTTTCACAAACATCAGTTGTATTAAAATCACATAATATATCAACAGCTCCCAGCAGACTGTTTAATAAGAGCTCATGCACTAGTGTTATGATTTCTGTAATGAGAGTGACGACCCCAATCTGACCCTGTCAGTGAACCCTTCATAAGCCAGTAAAGGCTGAGGCCAATTAGGGTGGGATCGTTTACAGGGGATGACACCCTCCGAACAAGAAAGTGAGAAAACATGCCCCAATTACCGGCCGGTGATGTCATCACTCGCGGTCAGACGTGCTTGATTCCTACATGATGTGACGGATGCGCCAAGAGCCCCGGTGCTTCTGTGAGAAACATGACTGGGAGGAGGCATAAGCTTCATGACACAACACTCATTCGCTGACTCTGAATGAGTCGCATTTCATATTTAGATATGGATAAAGTATTTCCCTTTATTCATTAGCAAATCAGTGTAGCCGACTTGTATTTCCTCCATAGAGGGATTTAGCAAAGGAAGAGCGAGTGAAGGTTAAGCCAAAGGCACACTAGACTCCGTCTCCCCCCGAGGTATGCTTATTTGATTAGAGTCACACTGGGATGAAGACTTCAAGAGATAGTTTCTCATGTTTGGCTTTGCCCATACATACTCTCCTGAAACAGACCTAATGTATCTTCAGGGGCAGATAACCTAGCTGAAATTTCACATTTAAAAGCAAAGCATGTGTCCTTGCTTTTAGATACCTTTCTATTGATTTGCTCTGCTATGTGAACAGCATGTATCCAAGATGGGATGCAATCTGCGGGCTTAGAAGATGTTAGTATTCAGAGGGTGAAACCCACAGACTCGCCACGTTCACCTGTTGATCTACAAGGTGATGTTACATAACCCACTGGTATTGTTTTGTCAATTGCTATGGATATGTCAATAACTAATTCTGCCATGTTATTGTTTGTTTTGTTTGGACCCATTTTATGGGCCTTCGAAATTATATTGAATGGTCTATTCATGAAGAAAATTAAGTGCTTTGCAACTGGATTTAACTGCAGAACTTGGGTGTTTGGCGTTTTCAGCGTCGGAGGAAAACATACACTGGTAGCGATTATTCAGTAACAGCTGCCAGTGTCACCATTTGAGGATGAACTTCTAATTTTGTAATTTCTCCAGAACCTTCATTGCCGTGTTACCATGAGAACAATAATAATGCAGAAGCTGTAATTGTTTTGGTCCTGGAGACCATTAATGTAATGAGACACGGTGAGAATAGTAAAAAAACAAGCAAACTGAAGTAGAGAGCTTGTATTATGCAGTTCTGTGTTCGAAATTCATTTGGATAATTTGTACTTCAGTTTGGAGCAGATACACTTAACGGAGCAAATTCACAAAATGGGTGCCTCTTCCATTATAAAAAGAGGTTTTAAAGTATTTTTTAATGTAGAGTTTTAAATGTTCTATAAGACAAAGAATGTGTTCAAATGTTAATAAATTGCATTGTGCCATTTACAACTAAATTTAATATAAGTTGGGATATAGCTACACCTTTTTAAAAAATAACAGGGTTAATAGTTTTACAGTTCATTTAGCTATTGCTAGCTATGCGCTAATGTTCATTAGAAAGACAATTTAATGTTGATATTCCTTCTAATATCCAGATTTTAGGTCTTAGTCATTTACTGTCAAGGTAACATTGTGGATATTTTAAGATCGCCCCCTACTGACAAAATTAAAATAAAGTGGCAAAAAAGCGAAGACGAGCACTTGTCCTTGAAGAATTCATATATATGTAGTATACAGTATATATACCACAGTAAAGTTAGTATCAGCTTTTCATTGTTTACACATGTTCACGAAGGACACAAAAGGCACTAATAATAATGCCTGCTTTGCCCACCCTCAGCTCACTATCAAATACAGTAATGCAGTGGCCCCTATGGGTTACCTTCTGCACAACAATATTGTACATTTCTCTGGTTTCAGTTCAGTTTACAATTACAATTAAAGTGCTAAGATCCGCTGATAGTGACTAGTCTCGATTTTAATGACTACTTTCTATTTACGAACGAAAACGCTCGGAAGAGTAGCAAAAGATTTACCAAGGTTCAAAGAGACTGTCCTGTTGCACGTTTTGCAAAAGCGTTCTTGATTAGACAAGCGACGAGACGACTGTAGCGCGATTCAGCGCTGAATCAAGCGCTGTCCGTGGTGCTGAACTCTGGATCCGGCGCTGTCCGCGGTGCTGAACTCACTGAGGCGACCTATTGAAGATGAAACGCTCCTCTGTTCTCATTCCTCTCCGCACTCAACTTAGTAGCGCTGTCTCAGACGATGCTCTTCTGTCTGCTCTGCCGGCGCGAGCATCTCCTATGTAGATAAACTTACTTTCGCACTGGGGAAGCGTAATGATATCGAATCTATTCTCGTTTATTAACTTGACATCAAATTGTTTTCTCGGCGGAGGTGCCGAAGACCAAATGGCGTTATACTGTTCCACCTGCAGTATTTGGGAGTTGATTTAAATGCCGCGGATGACTAGATGATCACGAGAAGGAAGTACATTTGTACAGATGTTTTGGATCTTTTTTCCTTCCTTTTCCACATTCTGAGAGGTCACTTAATGATCGGGGAAGGATAACTGCGTTGCTGGATATGTCATTTCTGAAGTGGCCATGATCAGCTTTCATTTGTAAATATTAAAGACATTCGGATTATCTGTTCTCTTGGAGTAAGCAAATTTTTTTTGCACCAACTCGAATTGGAATGATTTTTGTGGTCTTATCACCACGAAGGTGCACTTGCTCGCTTGATTACGATTCCAACAAAGTGGAACCAGACATTTTAACGCGGTAAGTCTAGTCCAGCCACTTGGTTAAAATGAATTCGTGTTCATTGCAATACTTCAATGCAATAATCATTATGACCATTTTCGTATTAATGACTTAAATGCATTTCTCTCTACATTCAAGGCAGGCAGTCTCTGCACAGATGCGTTCAGCGTGCCAGAGGCAGTCATTTTATTATAGACTAGACGTATTGTCAATACTAGACTATCTTTCAGTGTAAAAAAGAAACTCTTTCTTTGAAGTGCTTTCCTCTGACAGCTGCTCTGCTTTTCTAAGTGCGGAATCTCACATAACCGTGCCGTTTTATGGTTCATTTCTCGTGCTTTCACGAGTGAAGAGGCATTTGGACCGAAGCCCATTACGCACTCGTTAATGACACAGAAACCGTGTCGTTTCTTCGGGGCTCTTGGAGTAGATGAAATTCAGAGCGTAGAAATGTACGGACATGGTGAATGCACACCTATCTGCAGTGCTATGAGGGATTAGAAGCTGGAGAGCTACCTGTTGTCCCTGGGAAATAGATATCCTGGCTAACTTTGTTGAGCACTGTCTACTGCCTGTGATTATATATTGGGTTTTTGTTTGTGTTGATTTACCTACTTCGCTCTTCGGGGATTTTCTCGTACACACGCTTTTCTTCTGAAGTAATATCTTCACCACCTCCTGATCCAGAGCTTACTAATACCACAGCCAACACATACTGTAGGAGGAAAACACACCTCGTTTATGTGAGCTGACTCTTCATCAGTCTATGGGTATCTTCGGTGCATTCTGTGTGGGAACAAATGGCAGATTTTTAACAGAGATTAACCAGTATGGGAGACTGGGGAGTGCTGTAACATTGGGTGAGTTGTAACACCATCAGTTCAACCAATTAGAAATGAGCAACACGAATGAAATCACTAACATACATGACCGCCATCCTTACGATGCGAGAGTAGAAGTTCTTTGCTAGGGGGAAAAGGGCAAAATTTCATTTCAGATTCACAAACTGATTTGCAAATTGGTGTAACCCTGAACCAGCTCGCTCAGATTATATAATTTAATATGAAACATGTTTATTTTGCTATTTACATGTTTATATCGCGACTGACCAGAGGGAAAAATAATAAAAAATACATCTGTGTGTGTGTATGTGTATATATATATACACACACTCTTAAAAATAAAGGTGCTTCACGATGCCATAGAAAAAATGTTTTAGTCTAAATGGTTTCAAAAAGAACCTTTAACATCTAAAGAACCTTTCTGTTTCACAAAAGGTTCTTTGTGGCGAAAGAAGGTTCTTCATATTATAAAAAGGTAAGAAAGAGATGGTTCACTGTGAAGAACCTTTTAAGCACCTTTATTTTTAAGAGTATATATATATATATTCTAGAATTTTATTGTACTTGTGAATTCTAATTAGATTATTCTAAGTTAAATAAAAATTTCTCAAATTTAAAATTATTACTAAATTAAAGAGAATTTGACTACCACTTTATACAGAACATATTTAACTCACAAATACAGATAACGGCACTCTTTGTACACTTATAGTCTACAGATTACTGTAGGTTTGTCATATATTTCTAACCCGCTCTACTTTGTAGCAAACAAATAAAGAAAACACACACATTGTTACAACACTCCCCATTCATCCCTACTTTTCTCAGTAAACTGCGCTTTGATCATTAACTTACAGTGTGACGATCTTTTTATAAGTTAACATAAGGAAAATGCATGTCCAGTTATCAAGCTACGGGTTGTTTACATTTCTTTCAGTGTCATATTTGCAGCATGGAGACTTACAACTTAAGGGACCTGAGACACTCTCCTTGAATGCGTCAGACTGCCGCGGCGAAGGATGGGCCCTTTTCTCCCGGCGATTTGCGTCGTGCTGCTCGCCCTGAACGCCGCTGTCTCGCCGGCCTCTGTCGGCCATGAGGACTATCCCGCCGCGGACGAGGCCGAGAGAACTGCCAACAATGACATCATTTTCGATGACTACCGAGGGAAAGGCTGCGTGGATGACAGTGGCTTCGTGTACAAGCTCGGGGAACGCTTCTTCCCGGGCCACTCGAACTGCCCGTGCGTGTGCACGGAGGACGGACCAGTCTGTGACCAACCCGAGTGCCCTAAAATACACCCCAAGTGCACCAAGGTGGAACACAACGGGTGTTGCCCCGAATGCAAGGAGGTCAAAAACTTCTGTGAATACAGAGGGAAGACTTACAAGATCCTGGAGGAGTTCAAGGTAGGATCACGCTGCCTCCCAATTATCAGAATAATAATTCTATGCATTAACATGAGGCCATTTTATGAATTTAGCATTGCTTGTGTATCCCACACGCTTGTGGTTAATGATTAGGTGTGTCTTGCACTCCAGCTGAAACTTCAACCATGTACAGTGAAAAATCACTGTATATAAAAGTTTGTGGGTGGATTGTAGTTTACACTGTTCGAGTTTCACATGTACATGACAATATCTTTTAAACTGGCATGATGTGTCAAAATCCTGAGACAGAGAGCTTTCAAGACCACATATGCACTATTGCACCACTATGTCCTCAATTATATGTGTTTGTGTGGGTGGGTCCTTGCATGAGTGCAGTATGGGATATTGTGGGATAGTTTTGAGCTTGTTTTACTCTTAGAGGCTCATCATGATAAGCCCTATCCATCACTATCAACTGTAATTTGATTAGAGCTGTGCCACAGAAACAATCCACTTGACAAAGCAATCCATTTAAAACTAGTGTGCATTTTCTCTTGATTTCAGATTCAAGTTATTTATATTGATCGGAGTAGACAAGAAAACCCATCAATCATACAACAAAGCACTGAAGCATTCTTAAAAAGACCCATCAGCCATAAATAGATACATGAATGTTGTGCAGCATGACAAACCATTCGACCAACTTGAAATTCACAAGACGTAGAACTGACAAGTAAATCAGGCTTTTGGTATTTCACTACTACTTTATCAGGCTTAACGTGTTTGGTGTTATGCCTCATATCAGCAGAGAAGTTGCAAATACTAGATATTTATCCAATAACATGCAGTGTATATAAAGCATAACTAACATCAACTTGTTTACTTTGGTCCATTTCCACTGACAGGGTTGCAAATAGCAGGTCGTACATATTTAATTTTCACATAACAGACTCTCAGAAGTATTCATTCTCCAAACACACGAAATGAGTTTAAGATACTATGCAAGAGAAGTGAAACCTGCAACACCAGGAAAGCAACTCATGAGATAACAACAGTAAAAATGTTTACTTTCACCCACAAAGCTCATTCCCAGGGCTAACGTGGGCTGTTTCAGCAAGTGCAAACTCTCATATAAGTTTTAGGTATCAACAAAGGGCAAAGCAATAAATCATCACACACAAAATTAGTCTTTGGACTCTACCTTGCAAGTGCACCTCTTAGATTGTTTCCTGCACTTGATAGCACTATTTATGGATTTAGTTTCTCTTGAGAACTCGTTTTCTGATTTTGTCACAGTCATCATAGTAATTTAATACACTGTGTCATTAATATTTTTAAAACTTTTAATTTTAATCTGTATTAAAAATGAAATATCTAGTTGTAAAGATTAATGACACTGAGCAAAATCCTATTTTCAAAAAGACATTTTAAGATAAACATAATATATCAAGGAGTAAGAACAGATCGTAAGAAATGTTCTTTGATGTTTCTGATATTTTATACTTCACTGGCCATATTGGTAATTATGTATTTAATCCTAACTGTGATGCTTTGGATCCTTTTCATGGCTTTGCACCGCATGTATCTTGAATCTCTAAAGAACAAGATATCATTAGCATTCATCTCATGCTTACATCTGATTCATTGAGCGTAATCTTGAGATAATGTAAATTCAGGCCTTTTTAGGCAACCTGTCTCCCGACATTAAATGTATTGCACAGATTATTATCGTAGACTATATTACCAGTAGATCAAAACCAGAACAATGTTTAATATCAGGATTACAGTGGGGTGCAAGGTCTATGTATTTCGCTCTCACACTATGTGATGAATTTCCCATCTGGCAACATCTGATATACTATCACCATGGGGCTGGCCTTTGACAAAATCAGCATTTTATTGCAATCCACAGCATTTTCTTTGAGGTGTCAAGCTATATTCGGTTCGACATACATTACTAAATAAACAAAGACCGAGTATTTAATTTGTTAGAAGTCCAACTAGTGCCAATCAAATTAGAATCTACAAAAGCTGGCAAGGTTAGAGCACTTCATTTAGGTACCAAGATCTAAGGAAACTTTTGTGGCTCGCAAGAAGGTTAAATTACATAATTGGCATTAGGGAATGAGTGCCAAAGTCAAGCAGCTTTGTTTTATTTAGGGTCTCAGAGACTTTTAAATCGAATCCATCTTTGTTAGGCGCCCGATTAGCCCTGTTTTGATGCAAGCGCATGTTAGCTGGACATATTTGCCCATGCAAGTCTGTTGATAAAAAAATCAGGTCCGTCAATGCAGCACATTCTCTCCAACCTTCGGTGGAGGGTTTTTTTTGCCTCTAAAACGGTTTATCTGGCTCTATTGATTACCTCCCGTCAAAAGAGACCCTAACTGAAAACCCATAAACAAAGCCAAGCGAATCATAACTAGCAGAAATCCCTTTTTGATCAGTTTTCCGCTCTGAATTTGACGTGCGCATTAAGCAAACGAGGCATCATGGCTCAATAGTGTCCAGTGAGATCTCTTTGAATTAAAAAGCAACTACTGAGGTCCAGCTGCGAATGGGAATCAAAGGGCATCACGGCGCTTGATAGCCGATCCAATTAAGAGAAGCCGACAGGGTAACCTTTGGTGTGGGCTACATTGGCATTTCCTCAGCCGTTCTTTGGCAAGGAATGTATTTACTTGGCTCGGCAGGAGTGGGAGGAGCCCCACAGAGATATGAATCTTACATGCGGAGAAGGCTTTTCACTGACGAATGAGGCAGACCAATCAGTCAGCGGAGCTTTTTGTTGATACTAATCGCTGCAAATGACAGCTGAGTGACGGATTTTCAACGACTTGAAAGACTTGAAGTGCATTATCAAAGCGGTGCACGGTGACCCATGTGTAACCCAGCTTGACCCCGGACAGTTTTGTGGCTTTTTAAATGTCACGATTTCCAGGCTGAGGGTGATTGAAAGAGCTATAGGATTTATACCAACACAACAGAGTTAATCACATCTAAAGCACTGGCAATAGCTCTTCCAATACATGTCTTGATTTTTACAATGTTCCAGTGAAAGTTCAGGAAGAGCATGTTCGTATAATCCTGGCAATCGAAACCTTGAGAGAATAAGCTATAACGGGCGATTACTTTACTGCTCTGTTCCTGCAACTTTTCTCATTGTGCTTTTCAGCCAGCCTCACATTAAAAAGAATTTGTGAAATAACTTCATTATTTTATAAATTTAAAATGTTCTATAATTTAAAAATACAAGCACAGAGGCTACAAAAAGTATTTGGACATTTAGGACATTTATGCAACACTTAAAAGCATATATCATTGGATTAGATAATTAATAAAATAAAAAAGAAGTAAAAAATACATTTAAGCAACCACAAGCATATGCTACTGTTCAAAATGTGGGGTCAGTAAGATTGCATTTTTAAAGAAATGAACACTTTTATTAAGCAAGGACGCATTATATTAATCAAAAGTGACAATAAAGACAATTAATGTTTCAAAAGCTTGCTATTTCAAATAAAAGCATGTTATTTCTATAAGCAGTACAACATTTTGCAACATTGATAATAACAATAAATGACTTTTCATCTCACAATTCTGAAAAAAAAAGACATATATCTGACTTTTTTCCTCAGAATTCTGAGTTCAAATATTGGAATTCTGTTATATCGCACAATTCTCACTTTTTGTTCTCAGAATTGCAGTAAAAAAGATATGAACTCAAGACATGTAATGTTACAAAGATTTATATTTCAAATAAATGCATGTTCTTTAGATCAAAAAATCCTAAAAATCACACTTTCCACAAAAATATTAAGCAGCACAGCTGTTTTCAATGCTGATAATAATAATAAATGTTTCTTGAGGACGAAATCAGCATAATAGAGTTATTTCTGAAGCATAATTAAGAAAGGAGTAACGACTGCTAAAAATTCAGCTTTGCCATCACAGGAAAAAATTACCTATTAAAATATATTAAAATAAAAAGCAGTTATTTTAAATTGCAATACTATTTTACTGTATTTTTGATCAAATGAATGCAGCCTTGGTGAACATTACAGAAACAAGAAAAACAAGAAAAAATCTTACTGACCCCAAAGAGAAACGAGAGAGTACTACTTTGTTTGATAGTAACTAATTTTAAGTGTTCACATACATTTTGGTGCCACGTTACACAAAAACAACATATATGGTACTGGGAGTGTAAGAACATATAAAACGTATATATAAGTGTTTTAGGGGGCAGTGGGATTGGGGTTCTGGGGGGTAGTGGTTCCTTTTCTGCTGTTGTGTTATATTCCCTAAGCACTCTGAAACTTACCCTCAGTAGGTGTTTCACCTACAGGGTTCCCCAGCAGCCGTGGAAGGGAGCTACTTCACCGCCGCACCCCCAGCCACTGCTCAGCTGCAAGCAAGAGGCCGGAGCTATAGGGTGAGTTCAGATCCTAGGCAGAAAGGCTAGGGCCGGGATGTGAGCTCTGAACGATCCCGTCTGTGCGCCTGGGATCACCAGAGAGGGGAATACCTGTGAGAGAGGGTGAGAAAATGAAGATTTGAGGGAATGGCTTATAGATGATAAAACACGCAAAATAAAATTAGACATATAATTTCATAAGGTCTCATATCTTGGCACCTTCATTGGATATTTTATGCTGAATCCTCAAGCATTCCGAGAAAACATTGTTTTGTAAATGAATCAGATAACACTCTCGGCTCCTCAAGGTTTTGAATTGTCTCGTCACAAATATCGCTCAATGCCTAAACAAAAGAACAGTGCGCCGGCATCTCAGAAACAGGCGGCGGTGCATTTTTCATGCTGAATATTCGACGAGGAAATGTCAATTTAAATTCCATCAAAAACAAGGCAGTGTCTATCACTGTCAAGAGACTGCAATTTTATTAAAACAGATATGTAGAGTAATCGGTTTAATATGGTAGCCTGTTTCCACTACGGGATAGACTTTTTACAATTCTGACTTTTTTCTCACATTTCTGAGTGAGATATAAACACACAATAGCGAGGAAAAGGTCAGAAGTGTGAGATAAAAAGTCACAATTTCCTTTTTTATATTTTATTCTGTGGCCCAAAAAAAATTATCTGTGTACAAAAAGTCAGAATTGCAATACACTCAGAATTGTGAGATGTACACTTGGAACTGCGAGAAAAAGTAAGAATTCTGAGTTTAAATCTTGGAATTTTGTGTTATGTTATGTTTTGTTTTTCCTCAGAATTCTGAGTTTAAATCTTAAATCTGTTGTGTCACACAATTCTCACTTTTTGTTCCCAAAATCGCAATAAATAAAGTCTAAATGATGAGATATAAGTCAGAATTGTGAGGCTTCTATAGTTTAGTGCTGTTTTCACTATAACATGTATTTCTCTTTTTCTTTCTCACACGCACATGCACACAAAATAAGTTGCCCTCTCATCTGCATATGTTACAGTGAGCAGTAATTAGTGACTGTACTTGCAAACTCTGACACCTGTGAGAGGAAATAGCTATAAAAAGCACCTGAAATGAATTGCTTAAATTGATTTTCCGATCCAACTGCCTGAGGAACAGCATGGTTTTAATTTAAAACACTGATTAAAAGCTAACAAGTAGGCCGGCAGAAACTGGAACTGTGAAACGGTTTCAGCAAGTTTAATCTCATATTCCAACACCTTCAAGTTAAATTCAGTGGTCACTTCAGTATCTTCATTTTCTTACCATCCTCTCTGTCTTGCATTCCCCGATCCTGGTATTGTTTTAACATAGTCACATAGGAATGCGACCTTTGCAACCCACCGTGATCTTTAACATTTTCTGAAGGCATTCGCATGAGCCTTTTAGTCACCCCCATGTCTGGAACTACATTTCCCAGAATGCTGTCAGAACGATGCAGCTCAGCATCTGTGCTTAAACTCATGAGGATCTGATGACTCAAGCTCAGTGCGTATGAGCCATCAGTCGCACCATTGGTGAATATAACCGGTTTTAACATCTTTCTACCACTTTCAAGCCAGCATGCCCTCTCAAATTTGTGGTGAGGCCCCATAGAGGAAATTCTGTCATTATTTACTCACCCTCATAGCATTCTAGACTTGCAGTTTGGAATGTTTCCCAGGTGTTATTTTGTCTGTAGGACACAAAATGAGAATTTTTGTTGAACAAAATAGAAGTGACCGTGTCAAAGTCAAATAAGCACTCAAAACACCATAACAGAAAGATGAAAGTGACTTGTTCTTATAAATAAAAATTCTGTCATTAATTACTCAGACTTATGACATTCCAAACTCGTAAGACCTTCGTTCATCTGCGGAACACTAAATAAGCTTTCTGTCCCTGCATAGACAGCAACACAACTGAGACGTCCAAGGCCCAGAAAGGTTTTCTTTCACAAAAAAAGTATTCTCGTAGCTTCATAAAATTACGGTTGAACTACTGATGTCACATGGACTATTTTATTGATGTCCTTACTACCTTTCTGGCCCTTGATAGTGGTAATTACATTCCTGTATATGGAGGGTCAGAAAGCTCTTGGAATTCATAAAAAATAGATGAACAAGGCTCTTACGGGTTTGGAACGACATGAGGATGAGTAATTAATGACAGAACTTTCATTTTTGGGTGAACTATCCCTTTAATAACTGCTTCTAGCCATTGGGCGTAAGTCGTATTGAGACTTTATCGATCAATGTTTTGTTCAGTAATAAACTAGACTCATGGTCACTGTAAAATTCTTGTTATATGGAAACAAGCTGCTTAAACTATTAAAACTCATATTTTGTTCCATGTAATATATATAAGCATAAGTATAGGAAGGTGAGAAAATAATGTCAAAAATGAATTTTCAATTTGGGGTGAAGTATTCTTTTAATTTCTACAGATTATGTCACACAGACTAATTAAACTAACAACGCATGTCTGCTGGAAAATGTAGACATTTAACCATCATTCTTTTCCAACTTCACAACCATTCACGTAAACATAACATACGCTATCATTCAATAGTTTGGGGCCAGAAAAAAATATTATTATTAAACAGGGATGTGATAAACTGATCAAAGGTTACAGTAAAATTCAAATAAAATATTTCAAATAAATTCTATTCTTTTGAATTTCATATTCATCAAAGAATCCTGGACAAAAAAAATCAGCATGATATTTTCAGCTGTTTCTGACTACCAAATCAGCATTTAGAATGATTTCTGAAGGATCAGGTGATGCTGAAGACTGGAGTAACGGCTGCTGAACAGCTCTTGAATCTTGGCTGATTTTGAAACAATGCAGGCCCAGACTGAAGAAGTCATTGTCCACTGGAGTAGAAAAGAGTATGCTTCCTCATTCTCTGCAGCGTGACGAGATAAAACCATCAGTGTTAAACTGACTCATACAGCGTCGACGAATCTAAATGTAACTGGTCAGGTGTAAAATTAGCTAACTCGTCCTAATACTAGAGGCGTTTCCTCAGAAATGAAATCTTTTTAATCACATGAGCCATGAAGTAATCAATGTAATCGGACAACAGGCCGAAAATGCCACAGACGTCCTTCTACACGTGTAACCCTGTGCGGTTACAGAATATTGTGCTCATACAGTCATCTGCCTTTCAATAAATGTTCAGACTGAGATCACTACCTGCAGAATGACAAATACATCATTCAACACTCTCTCTACAACAGTAGCGACTGCTTTAAGATTACATGGGAAGCATGACTTCTCATATATCTTTTCCCTACAAGTGAACATTCAGGTTCTATATATATATATATATATATATTATATGCAAAATGTTAATTACTTAACCAAAATAAGAGGGATCATACAAAATGCATGTTTTTTTTAATTTAGTACTGACCCGAATAAGATACTGAACATAAAAGATGTTTACATATAGTCAACAAGAGAGAACAATAGTTGAATTGATAAAAATGACAAAAGTTTTCAAAAACTTTTCAAAAGTTTACATACACTTCATTCTTAATACTGTGTTGTTACTTGAATGATCCACAATTTTTTTTTGTGATAGTTGTTCACAAGTCCCTTGTTAGTCCTGACCAGTTAAACTGCCTGCAGTTCTTTAGAAAAATCCTTCAGGTCCCACAAATTATTTGGTTTTTCAATTTTTCTGTGTATTTGAACCCTTTTCAACAATGACTGTATGATGTTGAGAACCATCTTTTCACCCCCTTTTGAACAGGGTCATTTTTATAAATTCCAATATTATTTTCTCTTGTGGACTATAGGTAAAGGTCTTTAATGTGAAATATCTTATTCTCTCAGTACTAAATAAAAATGAACATGCATTTTGTATGATCCCTCTTATTTTGGTAAAATAATTAATATGTGTGCAAGGTGTACGTAAACTTTTGACTTCAACTGTATTTATATATATATATATATATATATATATTAGATGGATGGATGTACTAGCAATGTTATGTTATGATCACTAGGATAGGGACCTTGGATATGCTTGTTTTGGTTTGCATGTTAATTAGAGACAAGTGACAGAGTAAACGAAACCTCTATTGGTCACACATCAAAACGAATCGCCAGTTGCCTTGGAAGCAGTACAACCATGCTCTCTGAAGTGAAGTGAACTGAAACATTTTGAATAATTAGTGCAAAGAACTATGAGTCAGTAATCTATTTGAGAATAAATGGAGCCATTTTATGAACAGAAAGAAAAAAAAATAATACAAACAGTGCGCGCACACACAAGCTTTATATTTTTTTTTTTTTTTTTTGAGTGAAAAAGCATTATTTGTGGATAAGTTTGGCAATATTCACTCAAAAACTGAGCTGCATAAGTCAGTTCCAAAAATAAATACAAAACCTGTGTTAAAAGAAAACAAGTTGACAAAAAACTTGAACAATTATAATCTATTTTGTAGAATACTGGGAATCGACTGGGAATACCGCAAGTGTAACAAGGTGTAGGGGAAAAATATCCACAAAAAGTGCAAAAATTCTTAAATGCAAAAGTAATAATAAAACTTGAATTAATATGTTTAAGCTTGACTTTGTGTTTAGTGCATTTGAAATCCTTTTGAAAACAACAACTTAAACCAGCCTCTAGTTTGTTTGTTTTAGGCAGCTTATCAGTTTAGGAAACCTACATCTAGCAGGTAAACCTGCTGACCCCATCTTGACCTGGCTTTGAGACAAGCTAGCCCATCCAAACCAACTAAGCCTAGCAAGCATCCTTATTCTGGTTAAGCTGTATTTTTCAGCAGGGATATGAAGTGTCTCTGGATTTTCCTTTGAGTTGATTTGCTTACATTTGTGTTGGAGCCACATTGTTGAATAATATATAATACTGTAAGCAGATCATTCTGGGAAGAGTAAAGCCTTTACAATAGCAGTGATCCAGGCCTAGCTACACAAAGAGTCTTTTCACCAGAACATTTTATGACCCTCTTGTCCTGTACTGAATGAATGTAATGAATACTTTGTAAGGATGGTTTTTCAGTAGTACTGCATGTACACTTTGAATCTCATAATACCCATTTAAGACATTACTCAAGAGCCCTTATCAAAGTAAAAGGTTCAAGTTCATAGTCCCTTTGAGCGAGAATGTTAATCTCAGCATTCTCTACAGTATACGCTATGAAAACCAGACTCTCGTACCCGCTGCTGCCCATTGTATTCTTTTTTTGCCTTGTGTTGGCTCTATGAAGAGTCTGGCACAATTACAAATGATTTGTATGGGCAAGTTCACAAGCTTCTGTCCCACTGGACTGAATGCTGTTATCAATGGAGAACAGAGGATTATTAGTGTCCGTGCCACTTACACAGTGTGCAGAGACTAAAGGGCATGACCGCTGCCAGGACAGGGGTCCCAGACTTCTGTCCTCAAGACCTTTAGCCCTGATCCACATTGGCATACGCATGAGTCAGTGTCACCTCTGTGAATACATGACATTCATGAATGAAACACTAGAGTGCTACAATATAACACATCATAATGTGTTCATTCAAATACAAGGTTTAAGATTTGAAGATTTTAAGATTATTTAGTGCTCTTACGCTCACCAAAGCTAAATTTATTCAACCAAAAGTAATACTGTGAATTTAATAATACAATAAAAATTCTACAGTAATATATTGTAAAATGTAATTTATTTCTGTGATGGCAAAGCTGAATTTCTATTCAGGGTTGCATGTATAAAAGGACGTCTGTGACATTTTCGGCCTGTTGTCCAATTACATTGATTACTTCATGGCTCATGTGATGAAAAAGATTTCATTTCTGAGGAAACACCTCTAGTAATGTTATTCAGTGTCATGTGATTCTTAAAAAATCATTCTAAAATACTGATTGCTCCTCAAGAAACATTTCTTATTATTATTAGTGTTGAAAACTGTTGTGCTGCCTAATACTATTGCTGTGACAGTGATATTTTTTCAGGATTCTTTGATGAACAAAAGAACAGTACTTATTTCAAATAGAATTGTTTGTAACAATGTAAAAAAAGGGTCTCAAAAAGTCCAGTAAAACTCACTTTTGACCAATTTTATTCATGCTTGCTGAATAAAAGTATTGATTTCATATATAATATCCTTTTGATCTTTCATTCAAAAAAAATCACAAAATTCTACCCTATCACTGAAGTAAAACAATTAAAAAAGGGGGGAGAGTCTCATTGTGAAATAAATGCTTTCTCTACGTCATGTCGGCCACAATTATTGGCACTCAATTACTGCAACGTCCTTTTCCCAAGACAACAGCTCTGAGTTTTCTCCTATAATGCCTGATAAGTTTGGAGAACACCTAGTAAGAGATCAGAGACCATTGCTTTATCCAGAATCTCTCCAGATCATTCAGATTCACAGCTCCATTTTGGTGCTTCTTTTCTTCAGTTCACCCTACTCATTTTCTAAAGGGTTCAGGTCAGGGAACTGGGATGGCCATGGCAGAAGTTTTTTGTGCTCAGTGACATATTTTTGTGTTGATTTTGAGGTTTGTTTTAGATCACTGTCCTGACGCCCATTATAAGATTTCTGACAGAGGCAGTCAGGTTTAGATTTTTTATTTGTTGGTATTTGATAGAATCCACAATGCCATGCATCTGTACAAGATGTCCAGGACCTCCGGCAGAAAAATAGCCAAACAACATTAAAGATCCAGCAGTATATTTAACCGTGGGCAAGGGGTACTTTTTATCCCTGTTTGTACTAAACCCATCTGGTGGGTTTGCTGCAAAAAAGCTCTTTTTTTTTAGTTTCATCTGACCACAGAAGCCAGTTCCATTTGAAGTTCCAGTCGTGTCTGACAACTGAATATGCTGGGGTTTGTTTTTGGATGAGCGAGGAGGATTTTTCCTGAAACCTTCCCGAAAAACATGTGGTGATATAGGGGCTGTTAGATATTTTTTTTTAGGCTTTCTGACCCCAAGACTCAACTAATCTCTACAGTTCGCCAGCTGTGATCCTTGGTGAGTCTTTGGCCACTCAAACTCTCCTCCTCACCGTGCACTAGAATGATAAAGACACACGTCCTCTTCCAGGCAGATTTGTAAAGTCTTTAGTTGATTGGAACTTCTTAATTATTGCCCTGATGATGGAAATGGGGGTTTTCAATGCTTTAGCTCTTTTCTTACAGCCACTTTCTATTTTGTGAAGCTCAACAATCTTGTTCTGCACATCAGAACTATATTCTTTGGTTTTACTYATTGTGATGGATGATTAAGGGAATTTGGCCTTTGTGTTCCTCATATTTATGATCCTGTGGAACAGGAAGTCATGACTGGACAATTTTATGTTCCTAGTTACCCTGGAGTGCTAAAAAAAATGTAAATATGAATGTGAATATACTTAGAGATATTGTACTCATAAGAATTTCTAGGGGTGCCAATAATTGTGACCAACATGCATTGGAGAAAAACATTTATTTCATCATGAGTTCCCCCCCTACTAATAAATGCTACTTATTTTACAGACATAATATACAAAGCAAAATTTACAATTCTGTTCATGTTTAGTTAAGATTTTGATTGTTACTAAGTGCATCAAACAAACCAATTTGATTTAAAAAATTTGGCACTAACCTGACAAGCACTTGCAAATCCAGTGATTAGTTCCTGCTCACAAGTACTTGCTGAATCATCCCGGTACTTTGTAAACACGACTCGGTTTCCAGTCAGACTGATGAAAAAAACATGTTCCTCTCAACTCCCAGAGGTTGTGTAAAGTCAGCCAATCATACGAGAGCTTAAAGTCAGATCGAAAAAGTGCATTTCAGTTCTGTGTGCAATATGTATCAGATAAATGGACTATGGCCTAGGCATTTATATAGAGTCCTCTATATCAAAACTGTTTATTTTTAACTACTGAGATTCAAAATTAGCCATGTTTTATGTTACACAAAAACATATATATGCTTTTGCATAAATGTTCAATCCCCATGCTGCATTATTTCTAAATTTGCATAGATGGTAAACAATTGCAATAACGATGACAAAGTTGCCTCACAATTGGCCTCTACCTGTGAATCATTAAAATAACTTCCACACTCTCTGGAGAGGAACCCCACAGTTAAGGAACCATTATTCTAAAGGACTGCTGTGAATATAAAGACTGGGGAATATTTCAAAAATACTACTGTGAAAGTTAAAATCAGTGCATAAATTAGAATAAAAGTGTGCAATATAATATCCGAAAGTTTGAATGTCTCAGTGGACATTGCTGGTTCAATTATCAGGATGTGGAAGATACATCAAACCACCCAGACACTTCCCTGAAAAGGTCGTACCTCAAAACTCTCTGTGCGAACATAAAGGAGACCGGTGAGAGAAGCCAGAGAGAGCATATCGATCACTTTGAAGAGGCTGCAGAGTTCAGGAGCTGAGAACAGAGTAAAGGTGCATTAGTCAAGCAAATCTGCACAACACTGGTGTACACTATGGCACAAATGGAAAACAAATGCCCATTAAGCCAAAAAAAATGTGGAGTTTACGGATGTATAAAGAATGGTTCACCCACAAATGAAAATTTGTTCAGGATTTGTCCTCAGGCCATCTAAGATGTAGATGAGTTTGTTTCTTCATCAGAACAGATTTGGAGAACATTTGCTCACCAATAGATCCTCTGCAGTAAACGGCTGCCGTCAGAATGAGAGTCCAAACAGCTAATAAAAACATCACAGCTAATCCACTCAAGACTCAAGTCCATCACTCAAGACACTTTTTCTTTAACTCACAGTAATACTAGTACACATGATTTTGTGGCAAGGTTTCAGCCAAAATTCAAAACTATTTGGGAAATGCATATTTAACACTGCCCACCACCAAACATTAGCATACAGACTGTGAAGCAGCATCATTTGAAAAAGTAATAGACTAAAACATACCTGAACAGTGTGGGAAGCTGGTACATGCTTACTCCAAACGACTTAAAGCTGGCACTGCTGCAAATAATGCCTCTGCAGAATATTAAAATCTGTGGATTGTTAAAGTAATACATATAAAGCTTTTGAAACCAAATTTCAATGTAGAATTTGCAATTGTAAGAGAGAAGTGGTTAAAGGTCTAAATATTTTTACAAGGCACAGTAGGCTGTATGGGTTTAAAACTTAATATTTCATGGCCTTTTGGGGTACATGTAATATTCAGCAGGTGGAGTAGTGTATTTTATTACAGAC
>JAHKKF010490337.1:0-26598 GCA_019740295.1 Labeo calbasu | reverse complement strand
GGGGGGGGGGGGGGGCTAGACCAATATGTGGGGGTGCTAAGAAAATAATCAATATTCACGACGTCAAAGTTACTTCTTTGAGAAATTTGTCCAGCTATGGTAACACACCACATTTAAAAGAAGTATAGTTTTAAATGATATGTGGCAAAATAATAGACATATTCATCAAAATAGACACAAGCTTGATACAAGTTACCAGAGCCCTGCATTTCAGCCCAAGCCCGCAGCAAGCGTGCCTTCAGCGCAGTTTGAAGAGTTCCGCAAATCTGCGATCAAGCGCACGCAATGAGCTAAAGCTTGCCGCAAAGCACCGGCAAAAGTAATTACCATGAATGTGTAGAGATGAAATTAGGAAATATTTGAATTATTAATAAACTAGTGTTTTCTGAGTCAGTGTCACAAAGATAAAGCTGACAATCCTGACACGCCATTTCCTCATTGGACGCACCTTTAGAGAGATATTGATCTTTACGGATTACATAATGAAATAATTTTAGTTTTCGATTGTAATTATCTTGTTTTAAAGTAATTATTCAAAGCATTCTGTAGATATATTTATCTTGTCTGTAAAGCAAGTTTCGGTTCGTTATTGTGAAGCTCCTGCTACTGACCGAGACGGCAGAAAGCGCATCTAATTGTTTTCTTTATTTTATGAAAGCACAACATTTTGTTGATATATTTATATATTTGTTTCAGGCAAGTCGTGATGATTTAAGAAGGCTAAATTGATCAAGCTCACTGTCTGCCGCTGGCCGCTTGGTCATCACTTTAAAAATCAAAAATGTTTATTTATCGAACAAAAAAGGCTCCAAACATTTTTCTGAATTAACTAAATGAAATATATTCACTTTGCCATTACATGCAAAACTGAACTATGTTAACAGCTGAAACATAAGCTGTTTTGGGAGAATGGGGAAAAAGAGGGGCTCGGGTCGGAGTCTGGCCGGACTTGTACCAAGAATTTTGATAAGCTGTCGGACAAGGGCCAGGCTAGGGCCTAAGCGTCTCAGACCAGGGCTGGGCTACGACCTATATTTAAGGCCCATGCAGGGCTCTACACAAGAGAACGACCAAAAAAAAAAAAAAAAAAACCTTTACATGAACTTTACATTAACATCACAATCCATATGTATGCAAATTCAGAACTGTGCATACATTACATTTAAATATTAAACGAACACCACATCACAATCTTAGTGATTATATAATGGAATAAATGTAGCCTAAAGTAGCGCTCACATGACACGGAGGTTATTGTGTAACATGTGCAAACCGCACAGGACAGCACTTTTCCATCTCAACTGCTTGGGGTGGGGCTAAACCGGGGCTATTAAAATTTCTGACGGGGCTAAAGCCACCCCTAGCCCCGGTGTAGCGCCGCCACTGTTATTGTTAATAGTTAGTCATAATGCAATCACAGACCTGAACTATGAACTTATGGAGCAAACACTGAATAAAAAGCCCTTGCCTTAGAATAAAGCATCTTTACATTTTGCCAATTTACACAAGGACATTTATCTTTGTGTGCAATTCATCCTGAAAGACTTTAATGCTTTACAAAACATCAGCATTTATCCCACTGGCCGACAGACGAAACTGTGAGGTATTCAAAGAATTGTTCAGGGATAGTGTAACAAGAGGGCGTTAGGAACAGGTTAGGCCAGACAAAGGAAACTGTGAACAGACCTCACCTTGTTAACCACACCCTCTGTATTAAACATGCGTAATCGTAGAGGTACCAGGTGCTCCCATGATCATCTGTAAGGGCACATATTTTCATAACCAGTTCAACTATTTAATTAAAAATAATTTAATGGTCTCATTTCATTGAAACAGGTTTCAAAAAACATTCAATTACGGACTATTGTCTACAGTATATGACTTATTTAACATGCACAAAGCCTATTTATTAATCTGTATATTTACAGTCAACACAAATTAAAGGTGCATGACCTGAAAATGCGCGTCTGGAACTTTTTTCCATACACGGTAATCGCCAATAACAAAACATGGTCCCCAAAGAACGTTAATGTGCTCATTCACAGCTTTATCTAAAAACATCCATGTGCAATACTTTAAATCACAACTTGAGAGCAGTTTGTAATATAAATACTTAATACCACTCTTAAATGACAGTAACACAGTTAAATAAATCAGCATGACCTATGCAAGCTCTGCATACTCATTCATAACAAAAACAGCTGGACACTTGCGATTGCTAAACAACCAAACTTTACTTTCAGTACCATACGGGCTGCTTTACGCAACATGGTACAGTTCAAAGTACTGTTGTAAATTTAAACAGCAAAGAAAAGCCTTACCTTGTATCCCATGAGTACTTAAATCCTTGTTCAGTATCAGCAGTGATAACATGCCATGCTGAAAGACAGTTTTCACTGGATGTGACCGTGTTTACCTCCGTTCTCTTCTCACTGTTAGGAAATTTTCACTGCGGCAAGTAATACACACTTGAGGAGTGGACCGACTGGTTCAACCAGGCCAAACACATACCTCATAAAGCTTCAGCATCACTGCCTGTTCTACATTGGCGGCAGGGTGACATAACAATAATAAACCTCTCCCTAGTTTTAGATTGATGAGAGGAAATCAAAAGAAAGGTAAAAAAAAAAAAAGATTAACTATGCACACATGTACTCCCATATGACTCACACAAGTTGGGATACGCTCACCTGTACAAGGCGTAGTCACTCTCACCCAGGTTGTTCTGGGTGGAGACGGCATATTACGAGCATTCACACCTCTAATGAAACCAATTATGTATTGTGAATTCTCAGAAGAGAGAATGCATTCTAACCACAGGAATAAATATTCAGTAGGACGCCCACACCTTAGTTTGCAGGAATGTTACCTGTTCGAAGAGGGTAAAAGTACTTTGAGTCAATCTTCTCAAACAGCAACGAATCTCTAAAAAATACAAATCTGCAAAAACAGACCAATAGTTTAAAAAAAACCATTTAATTCTAAAAACAGAATACAAATGTGACCATTAATAAAACAGCAAACATTTTTCCCTGAGTTTACACTGTTCTACATGGTATAACATGATATAAACTGCAGGTATTTGCACATATACAATAGCCATGCATAGGACTCCAACTGCATTCTGCTGAAAATGCAGTATTTTGAACTCAATCTTCCCCTCCACGTAAGAGTTTTTGAAAAACAGAGTCTTCTCTCTGGCACAGAGCAGCAGGGCTGTCAAACTCCACCACTTTCCCAGCATGCATCACCAGCACTCTGTCAGAGTCCATGATTGTGTTCAGCCTGTGGGATAAGAAAGACTGGTTGGGTTTGTATAGCAACAAAATAGTTCTTGGCAGGTGATTCATCTAAACAACATGCTATGTTCCTTCAAGTAGATGGAAAAGTTAGAAAATAATGGCTCTTTACCAGGTTTTGTATCTTTGGTTTAGACAGCAATGGTTAATTAAAAAAAAAAAGTCAGATTTCACCATATAAAAATGAGGTTGCTACATTTTTTACAGAATTTACTGATTTTGACAATGAACATTAATCTACATCTGCATCTTAACTCAAGCCACTACCAAATGTGTATTTCTAAGAGTCAAAAAAAAGGTTATATGATTATTAATACTATCAGGCAACACAAACCTATTTCTTGATTTGAAACAATCTGACTCATTAAAATATGCAGAACTAAGAAATTATTTTTTCTATCAAGATATTTGTTTTGTAAAAAATGACTGGAAAAAGTAAAAAGAATTCAAAAACATAATGTGTTTTTCACATTCTGACCATAAAGAATAGTTTAAAGCCACAATTAACCGTCTGGTTTTTACAATTTTCATATTGTAGCAAAAATATGCCTTGAAACTTGAAAAAATAAAAATTCGACATTTATCGAGATAATAATCGATATTGACTGATATTTTAAAAAATTATCGTGATCATTTTTTGGCCATATTGCCCGGCCCTAGTTAATGTTACCTAAAAATGCTTGCTAGTATGTGATAAACGGGACTGTTCAGACCAAAGGTTTACAGAGACAGTAATTATGGGGAATTTACAACCATAAAAGAGTATGTAAAGACTATCTGCTTTGTCAGTTTTATTTAATATGTGCCTCACAAAACTGTACACAAAGGTGTGTCTCTGTGTTTAGATTTTTTTTTTAGAAGTTACGTAAAGGGATTTTCCCTTCATTTTCCATTAAATAAAACAACACTACAAAGTTTCATATTTTAAAAACACTCAAATATAAATTACACGCAAGTATAAAGAAGTTTGATACCTGTGGGCGATGGTAAGAACGGTTTTATCCTTGAATTTTTCTCTAATAGTTTTCTGTAGAAGCATGTCGGTCTTATGATCGACGCTTGCTGTGGCCTCGTCAATGCATAAAATCTATTGAAGCATAAATGAACAATGAAGTGCATACATAATGATAAGTATATCAGATATTTGCCATTGTTTATGTTTTACTTTAATTATACATTAGTTTTATACATTAGCTTCTGTGAGCAGAGCACGGGCGAGACACAGCAACTGCCTCTGGCCCACAGACAGAGACTTTCCCCTCTCTCCAACCTCCGAATCCAGGCCACCTGTAATGGGATACACAGACGAAACAAAACAAAACCATACATATAAATAGACACATATACATTCAATAACTATAAAAACAAAGTACTTTCTCATGGCCTAGATATATCATTTCAAGTAAAATGGATTTGAATTGAAGCTGAACACAACGATCAATTCTGACCGATCCTCTGTACTACATCTCCCAGATGGCATTGCTCAAGAGCATCTAACAACCGGAAGTCTGGATGACGGCCATGGGGATCAAGGTTCTCTCGCACAGAGCTGGAGAACAGGAAGGGATCCTGAGGGATGATGGCCAGCTTTGATCTACAGAGGGCGACACAAAACAAATTAACCATATTAAAAACACTTAAAAATACTTCAAACCCGTAAATTATTTCTCAAAGACGTTTTAGGATTTTGAACAATTAAAAACAAGACCAGACTTGCCTTTGACCTCATAAGTCTTTGTTGTAAGAAATATTTAAAGTCCTTCTATTGACTTATTGATTTTAGTGATTTTTTTTTACTATGAAATGTTAAACTCATATATGTGAAATGTTCAAAGGTTTGTGGTTGGTATTTTAAAAAAAATGTTTTTAAGTCTCTTATGCTCACCAAGGTTGCATTTATTTGATAAAAAATACTGTAAAAACAGTATTATTCTAAAATATTATTACAATTTAAAATAGCAGTTTTTTTATTTAAATATTTTTTAAAATACTGAATTTTCATCAGCCATTGTTCCAGTCTTAAGTGTCACATAAACCTTCAGAAATCATTCTAATATGCTGATTTATTATTAGAATTATCTACATTGGAAACAGTTGTGCTGCCAAATGATTTTCTGGAATCTGTGATACTTTTTTCAGTTAAAAAGAACAGCATTTATTTAAAATAGAGATCTTTTCTAACAGTACTGTATACACTTTTGTTCAGAGTTTGTGATCAGTAAATTTTTATTCTTTCTTTTTTGAAAGAAATTAATACTTTTATTCAGCAAGGATGTGCTAAATTGATAAAAAAAAGTGATTGCAAAGACTGCTGTTCTTTTTTATCTTTTTATTCATCAAAGAATTCTGAAAAAATTATCACAGGTTCCAAGAAATATTTGGCAGCACAACCGTTTCCAATAGGGGTGTGACAAGACACTTATCCCACGAGACGAGACGAGACGAGACACGATACTGGGTTCACAAGATCGAGACGAGACAAATATTTTGTCTTTTATTCAACTGAAAAACACAAAATGCAAAAAAGGTAGGTGCATTTTGAAATCAACTTGTACTTTATGAAGTTAAACTGCTACTTTAATGAATTATATGCAGTAATAAACAACATTGTAAACACTGCAAACCAGTCGGATCTCGTCACATCCCTAGTTTCCAACGTAGATAATTCTAATAATAAATCAGCATATTAGAATGATTTCTGAAGGATCATGTGACACTTAAAAATATTAAGCAACTCTTTCCAGCACTGATGATAAATAAGCATATCATGATTTCTGAAGGATCATCTGACACTGAAGACTGGAGTAATGATGCTGAAAATTCAGCTTTAATCACAGGACATAAATTAAATTTTAATGGGTATTAAAATGTTAATTAACATCAAATTAATATTTCACAGTATTAAATTTTTACATACAAGGAATAAATACTTAAAATGTATTTGATTTAGCTAACAGATAAACAAGGGAAAAAACAGTGCGACATGTAACGTAGCCTACAGGCTTCCAGCATTGCCAACTTGACAGCGCAGTTGGTACTTTATCAAAACAAAATACAGTGAACCAAACATGCCCGCCTCATTGTTTCAATGTTGAAACACGACTGAAGTACAAGCCTATAATTTACATAAATAATAGCTTAGCATTTGGATACATCGCAAATATGAAAATATTATGGAATATTTGGATTTGTGCCGAATGAGATAGGTAGGATACAAGAGCACAAAGCTCCATTTCGCAAACAGTTGAATGCACAAGCCCTTAAAGTAACGTTATACTCCTTTGTCAGTTAGAGATGTGTTCAGAATCAGCACATGAACACTGTCTAGTGGGCTTTGTTTTCAAATGCGTAACTCACGGCATTCGCTGGTCTTCTGGGTTGTGGCTAGAAGGGATACAGCTCCGACCGGAAACTAACAATGAAATGAATTGTTCTACCTATTAGACTTTTTTTTTTTTTAACGTCTACAACTACCCCGAACCTAAACTTAGCCCTTACTATAATACAAAAACAGTTTTATTGTTGTACAGCGTGACAAAAATAACGTTTGATTGATGTGCGCATGCCCAGTAGCCCCCTTCTGGTTTGAGGGTGAATTGCCTGTATTTGCTGTAGGGCCTCGTGTACCGAACCGAGATGTCCGTACCGTGACCGTTCGGTACGAATACATGTATTGTTACATATACATATAAAAAACATACTGATTTTACTCTAACATTTTCAATGTTAGTGTATCTCTTAGTGTAAAAAAGAAAAGAGCCAAACATGAGTGACTATAACCCTTACCGCAAGTTACTAAGCCTGACTGAGCTGATGTCGACTCCGTCCAGCAGGATTTGACCCTGGTTCAGTTCCACCATACGGAATAGGGCAAGGAACAATGAGGATTTCCCCGAGCCTGTACGCCCTACAATGCCCACCCTCTCACCAGGTAATACCTCCAGGTTGACACCATCAAGAGCATTGGGCAAGCCCGGCCGGTACACCAACACAACACCCACAAACTCAACTCGACCCTTTTCAGGCCAGGATTCAAGAACCTGCAGATGTAGAGTTTCATAAGGTTGTGTATTACATTTTAAGGACACTATAAATGATACATAGGGGGTCTCACAACTTGGGGTTAGATATAGAAATTTAAGCAGTTCTTCTTCAGACTGTGAAATGAACAGAGGAATAGTTCACCCAAAAATGAATATTTGCTGAAAATGTACTCAAGATGTAGAAGAGTTTGTATTATTGTTATTATTGTTATTATTATTGACACAGATTTGGAGAAATTTAGCATTACATCACTTGCTCATCGGTGAATGGGTGCCGTCAGAATGAGAGTCCAAACAGCAGAGCACAAGTAATATAAGTAATCCACAAGCTGTGCGTTTGCCATAAATAAACCCATCATTAAGATGCTTTTAATTTCAAACTTGAGAAAGCAATATTATAGATATTTTAGCTGTATTTAAACTGTTAAAGTAACAGTTAAAAACATCTTAATAATGGATTTTCTTCTTACAAACACACAGCTTTATGCTTCACAAGACATTAACTGATGGACTGAAGTTGTGTGGATTACTTGTGGATTACTGTGATGTTTTTAATCAGCAGACAAATTACCAAACCCCTTAGTAGTTTTTCAGACCATATTTAACATAAATGGTTCATACAGAATTGTTTTCAGCTTCATATTTGATATATACTAGTCATCTGTAAATATATTTTTTTTAATTGAATATTTTTATATTTTTATTTAATATTTTAATAAAATATTAGATTTTTATTTTTAAAGATGTTCTCGAACTGACAACATACAGAGCCCCTAAAATAACATATAATAACATACAAAATACAGACTTTTACATGCACACAAGAAACTTTTTTGGTGTCCTTGAGAAACTATTCACATGCGCATGGAAATTCCATGACATGACATGAACTGGGCTAATGGCACAAAATTAGCCAAGTTCAAGGGTCTATAAAAAAGACTGGTACTGTAAAAAAGTATTTAAAATTTAGCTTTCGTTACAGAAGTATGCCATATTTCAAGGTCTTAGGTCTCTTTAATGCATAGTCTGTGGTGGCCAAGAAACCACACTGTGAAATGGGCTGATGGCACAATAGGTGGATCAGTGTGCATTGTCCTATATGCTTAAGTTTAATGCTTTAATGCATTAATGTTTAATGCTTTCTTGTGCGCACATAAAAGTCTGTGTATATATATATATATATATATATATATATTTTTTTTTTTTTTTTTTTTTTTTTTTTTTGCAAAGGTCCCTGAGCCTATATGATACCGTTCTAAAAATATAGTGAGAAGAAACCCAAACTGCTTACAACCTAAATTTTGCATAATGAAAAAGCGCATCTTAAATTCATTCAGTCGTATTTAACAATCACTAAAGAATCACTAAACAGGTTGCCCGTAGCCTTGTGTGCAGTTGTCAAAAGGTACTGGGTTCGGTACTTTCGGTACTGAAATTTTAAAAAAGTCAAATGTGAGCGGAAAATGGACATTTTTAAAATTTCAGTACCGAAAGTACCAAACCTGATACCTTTTGACAACTCTAGCCTTGTGGTTAGCATGTCGACATATAGCGCCATTGCACTGCAGGCGACCCAAGTTCGAATCCCAGCTCGTGGACCTTTCCCGATCACACCTTCTCTCTCTTCCACTTCGCTTCCTGTCCATCTACACTGTCCTATCCAAATAAAGGCATTAAAAAACCCGCCAAAAAAAAAAATCACTAAACAGCTGCCTTGAAACCTTGCTTCTTCTAAGATAAATTTATTTTTATTAAATTCTTACTTTTCTATTATAAAAACTAAACAGGGGCAAAAGTCTGGAAACACAAATATTTTTTCTATACTCTGCTTTCATACTTTTCCAGACCTGAATAAAATTCCATACTTTTCCCAACCTCGTAGGAACCCTGGTAATTTCTGGGTGAACTATTGCTTTAAAATTATCTAACAAAAAGGATGTTAAACTCTCCTTTATTCACTTTTTGGGGTAAATATCACTCCTCTAACCTCAATGCTGGCTTGTTGAGGCTCCTGTGGGATGTTAGTGGAATACTCCTCTGTACGCTCAACGCTCACCAACTGCATCTCCGTCTGTGCAAAGCTGAAAATCAGGCCTGACAGCAGGTTGGTGATGGATAGCGCATAGGACAGAGACAGACCAACCAGACCTGACAGAATGGAGAAAACACAATTTTAGCACAATTTGTTGCAAGAGGCATTTCAGTAACTTAAAACCATTTTAAATACCTTATGGCTGAACTAGAAAAAAAAAAAATTAAAACTGGACAATAGTGCAGTTTTCTAAATGTCTCATTAGAGACCAATAAAGTACATGTGAATCTATATGCACAAGACTGTAATAGACATGTTTTTTTGAATTGCCAATCCATAGGCACAAACATCTTTTCCAACTTATTTGAATTTATAAAGACAGCACTTTTCCCCCACAGTATTTTACATTCTCAATGCTCTGTTGACCATGGCAGTCAGCCAAAGCTGATTTTAATTCACCCGGTAAAGAGCATCTGCTAAATGCCTTAAATGTGAATTTATAATTCTATCTCATTAAGAGGTTAACCTGGGTCGATGGATTTAAGCTGATGTTGGATCACAGCGATCACACTGATGCCGGTTACTACGGTGACACCAATCATCTGCAGCCGAATGTCCAGCCACTGCATGGCAGCGTTACTGTTGAAGAGACAGCGCTGATTCTGTTCCAGGCGTCTCTCATTCTCCTCCTCAAATCTGTTTATTCAGCATTCAGTTTTATTCAGCAAAGAAATTTGCATAAAGAAAAAGTTTATTTCAGGACACAGACTTTTTCTACAAATTCAAAAAGAAAATCTCAATTCTTTTTGTAACATAATAGTATATACTATTAAACTAATATGTATAAACATAACAAATGTACAGCTAGTTTTCAGACCTGGTAGTGTGTCCACTGGCCCGCACTGTGGACAGGCCACTGAGTGTTTCTGAGAAGTGTGAATAAACTGGAGAGAGTGTGAGGCTACACAGACGTTTCAGCTCACGGGACGAGTGGCGATAAAAGCACTGAGTTTGGTAGTAGAGCACCCCCAGAGGAAGCAACGGTAGTAGCACCCAAGGCAGCCCATAGCTCATGACAATCAGCATCCCGAGCAGTCCAAACACATTGGCCAGAAGGATATTTAGGACAAAGGGGAGCGAGTCGTCCACACTGTAAATATCTGAGGAGAATCGATTCAAGATGCGACCCAAGGGTGTAGTGTCAAAAAACGTCATAGTGGCCTGGAATGAATGAAAAGCAATGAACAATACAAATAATACACATTAAAAAATTAATTAATTAATTAAAAAAAAATTGTCCTATGGATCATTACCTTAAGCACACTGGACAGCAGTCTCTTATGAACAACAGTAGCAGCACAGATTGCTCCATAAGCAAAGAGAAAGGCTCGAGCGGCTGTAAAGACTGTGTTTGCTGCTGCCAGAGATCCATAAACAGTCATGTAAAACTTCAGCTCAGAGCTCACATTGCCTTCTGAACCTCTGTCAGGTGCATGAAACCTGGTAAGAGTGAGTGACAATATAAAGATTATTTAAACAAGACAAGTTAAATTAGTTACAGCTGTGGCATAAAACAAAAACAAAATATCTACCTTGTCAGCAAATTTTTACATAATATCTACCCAAAAGAAAATAAGATATTAAATAAATGTTTGGCATAGATATAAATGAGATATCCAGACTCTAAAAGACTCTACAGCCAAGATTTTAAAAGAAATTAACACTTTAATTTAGCATGGATGCATTAAATGTACTAAAAAAAGTGAAAGTAAAGACATTGATAATGTTACAAAAAATGTCAAATAAATTTCAAATAAATGCTGTTCTATTGAACTTTCTATTCATGAAAGAATCCAGAAAAATATAATATATTTCCATAATACATAAACAGCGCAACTATTTTTAAAATTGCTAAAAATATATTAACAATTACATTGCTAAGAAATGTTTTTTGAGCAGCAAATCGGCATATTAGAATTTCTGAAGGATCATATGACACTGAAGACAGGAGTAACGATGCTGAAAACTCAGCTTTGTTATCACAGTAATAAATTGCATTTAAAAATATATTAAAAAAGAAAACAGTTCTGTTAAATTGTAATAATACTTTACAATATTATTTTTTTTATTGTATTCCTGATCAAATAAATGACGCTTTATGCTCTTGAAAATCCCTACAGACCCCAAACTTTTGAACGGTAGTGTAAATAATAGAAAAAACTTATTTAAAGAAATATCTAACTCACATAAGTCTCTCAGGAGAGAGGAAGGTCAGGGTTAAAAGTGGATCAGCTGACAGTGACACCATCTCAGTTCTATTGTCCTTCAAATGGGAAATCCAATGAGAGAGCCACCAGTCGGACACATTTTTGGAGGCTGTTTAAGGCAAATCCAAGTCGTTATTGTAGTGCCATTGTTGTCTTATAATAAATACAGCTGATACTGATACAGTTGTTAATACCTTGCATTAGGAAAAGGGAGAGCAGAACAGCCACAGCCATGCATCCACCCACTGCTCTCCAATAGGAGCGGTACACAGCCCAGGACAGCTTGCCCATTTGCTTCTGCTCCTCCCCAAACATCTTGAGCTCTGCCTCTAGCTCCGGCTCATTGGCCTCCTCTTCCTCTTTTCCTATTGCATCTGAGAAAGAAGGTTTGTTTGCATAAATTCAAATGCACTTAAAAAACAGATGTTTGTTTCACTCACTCATTTCAAAAGCATAAGTACCTTTCTCCTTTGCATTGCTGTTGTTCTTGGAGTCTTTAGGGGCTTTAACCAAAGCAAGGACTTCCTTTGGTGTCCCTTAAACAAAGACAAAGCAGAGAGTTATTAGTTTATTATTTATAATCAAAGCATTGGTAAACTCATAAAGTTCCTATTTAAAGAGCTAAAAGGGCATGCTTTGTGAAAGCTGGTACCTGTTTTTACAATCATCCCATTTTCCATCAGCACCACCACATCTGCCTTATCCACAAACTCTATCCGATGAGTGCATAGAATTCTGGTCTTGTTCTTGAGAATCCCCAAGATGCATTTCTCCATGAGATGGTGGGCAACATCAGCATCCACAGCTGCTAATGGATCATCTAGCAAGTAGATTTCCTTATCCTAAAATATGAGAGAGAATTATTATAAATACACACCACATTACATATATTTTTTTAGAGCATCAATCAATCACATCCTCTGTGGTTAAAAAAAACAACAACCTCGCACCATATAAACAGCCCGGGCCAAAGCGAGGCGGCTTTTCTGCCCTCCGCTCAAAGTGACACCGTTCTCTCCAACCTCTGTCTGATCGCCACCAGGCAAGATCTAAACAAAACAGTACGACTGTGTCAGTTACAGCTTTTACACAAGAAATTCAAAGGAGAAATTGCACTCAAAATAGGGTTAGCTAGATATACACCCACATTTAGGTCATCAGCAAGGGCACAGGCCTCAATCACAGCTTGATAGAACATGCTGTCAAAATCTCTGCCAAAAAGAATGTTGTCCTGTACTGTTGCATGTTGGATCCACGGTTCCTGGACAGCCAGTCCAAATCCCTGCTCTCTTCCCCGAACAAATACTTCCCCTCCATTCCTATAGAAGACAAAACCACAACATTATGAAGAATGTAAAGTATTTTCAGGAATTTTTGTGTGGAAGTGTGGAACTTCTGTGTCACTTGCGGCACCAAATGAAACTGCAAAAATAAGGGTTTAAAATATATACTACACTTTAAATGCTTGGTAGCAGTACATTTTTTTAAAGTCCCCCTGTAGTGAAAATCAAGATTTTTATGTTGTTTATTTGTCTATGTGATGTTTTTAATATGCTTTTAGACAAACCATGTGCCAGTCCATTAATCAACACCATTGCTGAGTATTTTCTCCTTAAAACTGTAGTTTCCCAAAGGCTGTCCCAGAAATGCGGTTTGAAACTGCCCTTTTTTGCAGTCACAAACTTCAGTAACCAATCACATCAAAGGATAGATTCCTATCATTAGCATGCAAAATATACCAATAGGATTATCAGCACAAAACCAGATATTAAATAGAGCATTTTATAAAGCATATAGAGCATTAAATAGAGCACAACCGCTAGGCGCTAACCGCTAACTTGAAAACCCGCGGCAACAGTGTAAAAGTAGCCCGGAGTCAGACGCACCTCTCCCGCATTGCCGTCTGCACTTCACTCGCATAAGCTCGCGGGCGCGAACTGGAATCACAAACTAAGCTGTATTCAAGCCTTCAAAGTATTTTGAGGGCACAACATCGTCAAGTTAGTAACTTTAACAAATGTTACAGTAACCACTGTAGTTATCCGCTAGTAAAACATAGTTTTATCAGTCATTATCCGTGTTTCGCCATTATATCGCGTTTACTACAGTTCAGTTAGTGGATCAGGAGGCTCTGGCTGGTGTGACTGCGTGGGGGCGTGGTTAATTTGCATATCGATAGATCCGCAAAGGGATCTAAATAAGGCAAGGGGGGTAGAGTTACATTCAAGCTGTTTTAAGGAATGAAAAAATTATTTTCACAAAAAAAAAAAAACATTTAAATATGTCATTTTGATGATAAAAAATTAGTTTTAAGGGATAAACATTTTGACTACAGGGGGACTTCGAAGAATTTGTTACTTTTATTCAGCAAGCATGCATTAAATTGATCAAAAGTAACAGTGAAGACATTTATAATATTACAAATTCGATTTCAAATAAATTCTGTTTTTTTGAACATTCTATTCATCAAAGAATCTTGAAAAAAATGTATTATGGTTTTTACAAAAATATTAACCAGCATTTTCAACATGATAAGAAATGTTTCTCAAAGCAAATCAGCATAGTAGAATGATTTCTGAAGGATCATGTGACAGTGAAAAATTGTGCTGAAAATGTATCTGTAATCACAACAAATTACGTATTTTTAAAATACATTAAAATACAAAACAGATTTTAGATTGTAACAATATTTCACATTATTACAGTTTTTACTGTATTTTTAAATTTAGAAATGCAGTCTTGGTTAGCAAGATCATCTTGGCGAGACTGCTTTTTAAAAAATATATTTTTTAAAAACCTTACACACCCCAAATTTTTAAACGTTAATTTATATACTTCACCTTTAAATTGCCTTTAACCCTTTAACTGTCATCACTATCTTGAACATAGACATGATTTTTATAATTCATGACATTTTGTAATATGATTTTGATCTACATTTTCCATGGTAATGCAATGTCTTTAAAATGGTTTTCAAAGAATGAATTTTGAGATTTTAAGTTTTCAGTTGATATATTATTTCTTATGATTTATAAAATGTGATAGCGAAAAAGGCAACGAAGAAAGTCGTTTTGTGACAAAGGTCGGAACTCCTGTTATGATGTAGATTTTTGAGGAGCACTCTTGTCATAAATTAATCTATTACTTTTCCTACATAATTTGTAACACAAAAGAGTGGTAAAATATCTATTAGGAGTCTTAGACCTTCCCAACGATGTATAGTTTGTCATGATTAGATTAGGATTTATCTGTAATATGGTGAAGTAAACTTAGGTGTCCCACAGAGGGGACGGTGACAGTTAAAGGGATAAAGAGTAACTTAACTAATGTATTTTTTTTTTACCGTTTAATTTTTCTTTTCGAATCAGTATATGAATCAGTACCTGCTAAGCTCTCCTGTTATGGCAGCCAGCAGGGAACTTTTCCCACATCCAACCTTTCCCACCACAGCCACCAGAGAGCCCTGGAGCCCAAAAAGCAGAAACATTTACTAATTAATACACTTTTTCATTACTCAAAACAGCAACAAAATATTGGAGGGCACACAATTTTGAAAGGAGGTTTTATATAATAAAACGTATTTACATATTAATCAAGATGATCTTCTGATGGTCCAACTAAAGCACAATTTAAAGGGATAGTTCACCCAGAAATGCAAATTCCGTCATTAATTACTCACCGTCATGTTGCTCCAAACCCGTAAGACCTTCGTTCATCTTCAGAATACAAATTAAGATATTTTTGATGAAACCTGAGAGCTTTCTGACCCTCCAAAGACAGCAACACAGCTGACACATGCAAGACCCAGAAAGGTAGTAAGGACATCGGTAAAACAGTCCATGTGACGTCAGTGGTTCAGCCTTAATTTTATGAAGCTACAAGAATACTTTTTGTGCGCAAAGAAAAAACTTTTCAAGAAACTATTCAAGAATTTCTTCCGTGTCAGTCTTTGACGTGCAATCACAATAGCACCACAACACAGGGTCAGAAAACTCTCAAACAGGTTTGGAACGACATAAGGGTGAGTAACTGATGACAAAATTTTTGTTTTTGGGTGAACTATCCCTTTAATGGCTAATTTCACTTGCTGTAGCACATACCCTTTTAATGCTGAGATTGAGAGCATGCAGATAAAAGCTGCATGGTGGCGAACCATCCTCTGCCTTGTCATCAGATACACTGACAGAATCATGTTCCTCTGACTGTTTCCAGGAGAAACTCGCCTGGTCCATCTCAACAGCAGTCAGAGGGTCCTCAGGACACACTGTAGAAAAATCACGAGATACGAAATGCATTAATTAAATGTATTAATCTGTTTTATGCAGATTATTAATTTAAAATGCCATGCATAAAGAAGCAGCAGTCATAAAAGATCAATTTACCATTAGATAAATTTCATAACTGAGTTTAAATGACAAGTAATAAGAAAACAAAACAAAAACAATAAAGTCTTGTAAAAGCAGAACATCACTGCAGATTTTTGGATTGTGCTTAAACCAACAGTTCACCCTAAAATTAATAATTTGATGAAAATTTACTCACGTCAGGTCATTTAAGATGTAAATAATTAGTTTCTTCATCAGAATAGATTTGGAGAAATTTATCACTTGCTCACCAGTGGATCCTCTGCAGTAAATGGGTGCCGTCAAAATGAGAGCTCAGTTTAGAGTTCAAGTTAGAACACCTTAATGATAAACTTATTGCAAATTTTTTGCTTCACAAGACATTAATTGATAGACTGGAGTGGTGTGGATTACTTGTGGATTATTGTGATGTTTTTATCAGCTATTTGTTCTCTCATTCTGACGGCACCCATTCACTGCAGAGGATCCACTGGTGAGCAAATGATGTAATGCTAAATTTCTCCAAATTTGTTCTGATAAATAAACTTCTCAACATCTTGGATGGCCTGAGGTGAAGTACATTTTCAGCAGATTTTCATTTTTTTGTGAACTATTCCCCTTAAATATGCCCTATTTTTTTTACCATTACAGAAACAAATCAGGTACCTTGACTGTAATAGATAGCGAGGTCCTGATCCTGTAGTGTGAGGAAGCGTTGAATACGGTCCAAAGACACTTTCGCTTCTAGGGTTCCATTCAGCACCCAGGGGAAAGCATTGAGAGGCAGAATGAGCATCCCCACCAGCGCCAGAGTGCTGAACACCTGTCAAACAAAATATAAAATACAGGGAAGGTGTAGAACGATATTTAGCCATTCCAAAATATTTTAAGTATTTACGCAGAGTGAACTCTGTTAAACAGACGTTCTATGAGACATGGGATATTCATTTAAAGTGACCTACACACCTTAGCAGCGGTGAGACTGTTTCCCAGAAGGACGTATGTGATGAAGGTAAGGATAGAAATGATCACAGGCAGAGCAGCCCAGGTGTAAACACACACAGCATCCAGGTACTTCAGAAGTTTCAGGTGATGTAGCTCTTTTTTACGAGCCTCCTCAATCTTCTGAGTGAAGTGCTCCTCCCAATTATAGTACTTCAGGACCCGAATCCCAAAGAGGATCTCTGTCATTAACTTGAGACAAAAAGATATTTAGATATTGAATTACTCAGAAGCTATAAGACCGTTCAAAATTTTTGGGGTCAGTACAATTTTTTGAAAGAAAAATGTGATTAAAAGTAGAGTAAAATCATTATTTTACAACAATACTAATATTTTTACAATCTAAAATAACTTTAGTATTTTAATATATTTTAAAAGACAAAATGGAATTATTTCTGTGTTGACAAAGCTGATTTTCAACACATTTAAACTGTCACATGATCTTTCAGAAATCATAACATTCTGATTTGCTGCTCAAGAAACATTTCTTATTATTATTAATGTTGAAAACAAGTGTCCTGCTTAATATTTTTGTAGAAACTGATACAGTTTTATGCAAAAGTTTGGGAACCCCTTGCAGAATCTCTAAAAAAGTGAATAATTTTTAACAAAATTATCATACAAAATGCATGTTATTTTTTATTTAGTACTGTCCTGAGTAAAATATTTTACATAAAATACATTTACGTATAGTCCACTGATCTATATATAATGTTCTGTATTATAGATCAGTGGTATAGTCCAAAAAAATAGCTGAAATTAATAAAATAACCACCTGCAAAAGTTTGGGAACGCTTGGCTCTTAATACTGTGTGTTATCTGGATGATCTACGACTGTTTTTTTTTGTTTTATTTTTGTTATGTGATGGTTGTTCATGAGTCCCTTGTTTGTTCTGAACAGTTAAACTGAGCACTGTTCTTCAGAAATACCCAGCAGGTCCTGCAGATTCTTCAGTTTTCTTCAGCATCTTTTGCATATTTGAACCCTTTCCAGCAGTGACTGTATGATTTTGAGATCCATTTTTTTCAAAATGAGGACAGTTGAGGGACTCAAACACAACTATTAAAAAAGGTTCAAACATTCACTGATGCTCCAGAGGAAAACATAATGCATTATGAGCTGGGGGTGAAAACTTTGTCGTAGATCGTCCAGGTAACCAAACACAGTATTAAGAACCAAGGGTTCCCAAACTTTTGCAGGGGGTTATTTTAATAACTTATTTTTTTGTCTTGTGGACTGTATGTAAACATATTTTACGTAAAATATCTTACTCAGGACAGTACCAAATAAAAAATAACGTACATTTTATATGATCTCTCTAATTTTGTTAAAATTATTCACATTTTCACAGATTCTGCAAGGGGTTCACAAACTTTTGCATAAAACTGTATTTTTTTTTTTTTTCAGGATTTTTTGATGAATAGAAGATTCAAAAACAGCATTTATTTGTTTTGTAACATTATAAACATATTTACTGTCACTTTTGATCAATTTAATGCATCCGTGCTGAATAAAATTGTTAATTTCTTTCTTTCTCTCTCTTTAAAAAAAATAAAAATTACTCACCCCAAACATTTTAAACAGTGATGTATTTACTTAAAGCCAAAATGAAAGATTAAACGCAAATGAAAACATTATCATTGACTTAATATATGTATAACATTCACACCTTCACTCTTCCATCCTTGTGTAGCAGCATATGTTTATTGTTTTCCAGAATTCGGGATGCCAGGACTTTATTTAAAGGCACGAGCAGCACAGCCACACCCACTCCACCCAAAAAGGCCACGCCCACCTGTAGGTAAAGCAGGTAAAGTGCGAGGACGAACTGGAAGGGAAGACTCCAAACCTCATGGAAGCTGTTGAAGAAATTCACCACCCGGTCCGTGTCGGTGCTCATGAAGTTGACCACCTCGCCCATGCTGAAGCGAGCCAGAGCAGACCCACTGACTTTTAGGGCTTTGCTGTAGATGGTGGAAATCACAGCAGCCCGAGCCTCCAGTGCAACCTTTGATACTTCATAAACAAAGACGTTCCTTAGCAGGGCAGCAAGAAAGGTACTAGCAAAGAGCCCCACGGCACACCACACACCCTTGCTCAACGGTGCCCCTTCTGTTTCCATGAAACCAACTAATCCACCGAGAAGCAGGGGTCCTGCAAAGGATAGCATGCTAGCTATTAACTTCAACACACCTAGAAGGTAGTAGCGTAGCCCAAAGGCCTTGTGCAACACCTGCAGGAGCTTGACATCATGCTGTGCTCCACCTTCACACATCCTGTCCGGCTCTGCCTCACTCCAAGAGTTGTCCTGCAGGTTTCCTCTTAGAAGCCGATCCTGTCTCTCAGGTCTTTCCAGACCTCTTGGATGCAGACATTTCTGCCAGCACTGGTAGAAACGGAGTGTGACCGCTTTGGTACGTAACCGATGTGGCAGCTGGAAGACGTCACATGGCCTCTCCAGCTCTCCACGTTTGCCTCGCCTGAGCAAAGGGTTCAGCCACAGGTAGAGGAGTCTGGACAGCCAGCTGCATCCATCCTCGGCTACCGTCACGCCTCCGTCGGACTCCAAGGAGACAATTAACGGAGCTACATCTTCTGCATTGCATGACAGGTGGTCTCTTTGAGTTCTGTAACAGGGAAAGATATAACCCAGCAGGTAGACCAGCACCAGAGCAGCCCTGGTTACCGTCAGAGCTAGACGGACAACATGCAGTGGCTGTGAGACTCCAAGGTAATTGATTTCTTGGATGTAAGTGGTGAGGATAAAAGCTAGGTTAGGTATGGAGAGAACAAGCAGCACAGGAAGCAAAGCAGGACCTCGGGTTCTTCTGTACATGGATCTTTGTAACGCCAAAACGGCGCCAAAATGTACCAACCAGGCCAGTACGCCACATCCATCGGCTAAGACGTCCAGATAAATGTCTGGGGCCTGCAGTTCAAAAACCAAGACCAGGTCTCCAATAAAAAGAAGAGCCATCAGGAAGGTCGATGTGGCCCTGAAGCCCCAGCCAATGGGAAAGGAGGATACAATATGGGTAAGTCTGCGGGTAATAAAACAAGGATTATCAAGACATCTAGATAATTAACATAATGAAAGTCAACCCATTTGAAATCCATAATATTATGTATTTCTGAAAGGGATATTAAACAAGAAAAAATATTGGCAGGAACGGATTTGATCAACTTAAATGGATTTGATCATGGTCAGTTGTCTTGATATATGAAGCACAGCTCACTTTCAAAACAAGCAGCTTTCGGTTGGTCCACACAGTGAATCCATGTAACCAGCTTGAACCCACTGCGAAATCTGCATGGGGAAATCTTTTGCCCTCATGCGAAATTCCCAATTGTGTGGATTCCCATTAAAATGACTACATTTCAACCATTGAAATATACCTATTATATGTACCTACAGACTAAGAATGTGTATTATTAAAGTAAAGAAGGTGTATTTTGAATTCATCTATGATTTTAACACATACACTACCATTCAAAAGTGTGGGGTCAGTTAGATTTAATTGTTTTCAAGAAATGCTCAACAAGGCTACATTTATATAATACAGTAAAAACAGTAAAATTGTGCAATTTAAAATAACTGTTTACTATTGTAATATATTTTAAAGTACAATTTATTTTATTTTATTTTATTTTCAGCATCATTACTCCAGTCTTCAGTGTCACATGATTCTCAGAAATTATTCTAATATGCTGATTTGGTGCTTAGGATTTCTTATTATTTCATTTCTTATTATTATCAATATTGAAAATGGTTGTGCTGTTTAATATTTTTATGTAACCATGATTTTTTTTTCCTTTTTTTCGTCTCTTTTTTAAAAATTTATTTAGTTTAATCTTTGATTAATAGAATGTTTAAAAGTACAACATTTACTGAAAATAGATACTATAATGTTACATGTTTTCTAACATTATAAATGTGTTTACTGTCACTTTTGATTAAATTAATGCATCCTTCCTGAGTGAAAAAAAAATGTACTCACCCCAAACTTTAATTGTATTTAATATGTGTTTTGTTTTGTTTTGTCTTTTTATTTAAGTGGACTTCATATAATTGTGTTACACTTACCTGGGCACACTAATGTAACAGGCACTAGTGATTGCGATAACAGCATGTGACAGGGAGCCCAACAGAAGCTGGTTGGCACAAGGACTGATGGTGCCATTCTGCCACACCGGAAATGGACTGTCCAAACTAGTGTGACAGAGCTCTGATATGAACTCAGCAGCTCCAAACACACCTGTATTTCCCCCCATGGTCTTCTGAAGACCCCTGAGGGCTGAAATGCGGTCCTGTGACGAAAAGAAAAGTTTAAACAATGGGTGTGCGACAGCACTTTTGGGCAGCATAGGTGTTGCCCAGGTAGGCAGTTGAGTAGGTTTGAAAACACAGCCAATGTCACGTCAGTCACAATATGTCCTAATTATTCGGCAGTGTATTTAAGTCTCTTAGTCTTTAAATATCTAATTTTGCAACCTTACACTAGTAGGAAGTCTCTGCTAACATTTAAGTGTAAACTACTGCGATTTCTGTTTCCTACCTGTGATTTATCAGCAATGTTGTTATTCTCCAGGCATCTTGCACGTCAGCGCGAAGCGTGAAGCGAAACACTGCGAGGGCGTAGTAGTGTAACTCCCCTTCAAAATAAAGGTCAGTATCGTTTTTTTTCTTTTGTAAGAAAAGCGCACAAAAAATAAATTTGTTTACTTAATTTCATGTAATTTCAAACCCGAAAGAAAACTGATGTTAGGCAGATTGTGTGCAAGTTGTTCTTTTCCATATAATGAATGTAAATGGAAACTGGAACTGTAAAGCTGTCAAAATAAGGAAAAACTCCATACAAAAGTTGTGTGTAAAGGATGTTAAGAACAAATCAGGAAATTATTTTAAAATTTTGAAAATGTTGTCAGACCTGATCTATTACAGAGAACATCATTTCCAGGATAAAGCTTATAAACGTGTATTGCACATGTACTGCCATCAGAGTAAAACACATCACACTGAAAAAATGCAAAGAAAGGTATAAATACTACGAAATATTTTACAGAAGACACCATATTGTACAAACGCAAGAATAAATACAAAATGATCAAATATTATCTGAACAGTAGATTACATTTCAGAACTTTTTTTAAGAACTGAATGTTCTTCCAGGTTTCCACTCCTTTTTTAAAGGATTAGTTTCCTTCCTCAGTTTTAAAGAAATTAAGGTTTTTGAGGAAAAAATTAAAAATGTCTAAATCGTCCAACATCGTTATTTTAAACATTTTTTGTAAAAGGCGTTTGACTTTCTTTGTACGTTCGCTTTGTAAACACTGGGGTCAGTACTTCCACCTAAGTCACATGTACGTGATACCTAATGTGAGATCCAGCTAGTGCAGGAGGAGCATTTGTGGGTTTTTTTAGGAAGTGACCGATCATTTCGCTTTTTTGAACCCTTTCCAACAATGACTGTATGATTTTGAGATCCATCTTTTCACACTGAGAACAGCTGAGGGACTCATATGCAACTATTACAAAAGGTTCAAACACTCACTGATGCTTTTAGAAGGAAACACAATGCATTAAGCTGGGGGGTGAAAACTTTTTTAATTTGAAGATCAGGGTAAATTTTACGTCTCTGGGAAACATGTAAGTATCCTCTGTAGCTTCATTTAGTACTGAAGGGCAGTACTAAATGAAAAAAAAAAAAGATATTTAGGCAAAATAAGAAAAATGTACACATCTCCATTCTGTTCAAAAGTTTACACCCCCCAGCTCTTAATGCATCATGTTTCCTTCTGGAGCATCAGTGAGTGTTTTAACCTTCTATAATAGTTGGTTCCTATTACTTTATTGCCAGTTTATGTTAGAGTAGCAAAATATTATTTCCTTTACGTGTTGTGCCAAATGGTTAATTAAGATTTAGTCTGCACTTGTCAAAAGGTGCTATGGTTTAAGTTTAACGCACCTTATACCTTGCCGAACTTGGTCAGGTCGGCTCCTGATTTTACTATATAGTCATGATGACAGTCACGTGTGGGTTTGGACATTAGAATGAGTAAATGCTGAAAAAACAGAGAAACACTCAAGGTTTTTTTTATGTTATGCTTTATTAGGTGAGTGGGAGCGGTGGTCTGACTGTAGAAAAAGATAGCAAGTTCTCTGGTCTAAGCTCCTCAATACAAGTTATACAAACACAGGGTTACCTACCGTTTTTCAAAGCCGGGACTCTTTAAATGTGGGGTTTATCAAGGATAGATAAAGAACTTTTTATTCTGTCAAATCAGATGTAGGTACATGAACCAAAAAATTAAATTATCCACTCAGTGAAAACCCTGAATTTGGTCAGTGCACATAAATTGGCATTTCTTAACACTTTATAAGTTAGACAAAAAACAAACAAACAAAAAAACAACTAAAAATAAAAAGAAAAAAAAATTATAAAGCAGGTCTACAAATGCAGTTCCCTGGAAAAAGACAAATCTCTTTAAATATGGGGTGCTGCAGACTAAGGCAACTTTTAGTCAATAAAAAGGGTAATCTATTAGTCTTAGATATTATAGGAATGAAACTATACAATGTTGCTTTTTCCTTCTCATTTACACTGTACACAGTCCACATCTTTCATGTTTGGCAACAACAGCCAATACACGTTTGTGTAACAATTATCCTACATTTTACACCAAATTACAACAGTATGAACTCAGACACTATACAAACATACATAAGCACAGATTTTTTTCTTCTTCTTAAGGCCTCTTTTAGAGAGCTCGGACAAAAACTTGATGAACTTAAATGGAATGACTGAATATAACTAACCATTAAATCCATCCGCATGTAGCCGCTTTACATGTACCTTAAATTAAATAAAACATTTCACTTGGTATAATGCAACCACAATCAAACATTGCATCCTGTTTTGTGAGATACTTTGTCCTGCTTTACACAAGAACAGAAACGTGAGTTCTTATCTACATTTTTGTGAATGGACACATTTGCAATCTTTTAACAAAGACACAAGCTGCATACATTTAATAAATTATTCCTTATTTTATATGACGATCAACCTTTGAACACGTAGCAAGTCCCGAGATATTTCCCATCCTGTTTATCTCCTCTATACAAGACATGATTGTCTAACATGGACATGTATGTAAAAGCCAAAATATTAATTTTCCAAACCTCTACTAATATTAAAAACAATCAACCAAAGTTATACAAAGTTTCAAGCTTCTGTTTAAAATTCCAAAGCTGACTTGTAAAAAAAAATCATTTAACAACTGAATATAATTTAACTGGGTCAAAGAGTTTGTCCAAAGCGTTGCTTCTGTATTCAAATTTGCCATAGTATGTACAAATGTATGTTTGTATGTATGAAAACAAACATTTACACAATAAAAGCAAGGAAACACTGTCCATTAGCTGCTACACTTCATGTGAGGGGCTTGGTTTAGCTAAAACAACCAAAAATATACATGTCAAATATTGTAAATGAGGGGGGGGGGGTTCTCTTCCTTTTTTGACTGGAGTATCTGTTGGTGCCGAGACAGACGTCTTTTCTGCTCCGTATAACAGAGGAATCAGCCAACACACAACTGGCATCCATGTATCTAAGTTGAGGGTCACACTTTACGGCCAGCCTTCCTCTGTGGATGAGGGCGCGTAAAAAAAAAAAAGTGGACAGTGGGAGTGTAGTTTACCCTGAAACGGCTGTTAGAAACAGGTGGCTGTTAGAAACTCTAGGGCCTTGTCGTACATGTGAAGGCGGGTTGACCTCTGTTTCCTCCCATCCTTCAAGCCCCGAGAACAGCGTTTTTCTTTCTTGTCCTTCCCCCAAAGTTCTTGAAACCCTGTGAAAGATGACGTTCACAGGCTCTTTGTGTTGATGTGCGTTTTGTAATGCTTCGTGAGGTGGTCACTCCGCATGAAACGTTTCTGACACTTATTGCACTCAAAACGTTTGTCTCCTGAAAACAGACAAAAAAAGGAGGTGAATTTAAATAGCGATGCATCACACTTTTTGTGCACGCGTGTATTTGAGCTCACATACCTGTGTGTGTCCTGGCGTGTCGTTGCAGCTCGTCACTGCGTGTGAATCTTTTTCCACAGAAGACCCAGCTGCACACAAAGGGTCTCTCTCCCGTGTGCAGTCGGACATGTGCCCGCAGCAGGGAAGTCTTTCGAAAGGTCTTTTCACAGCCTGCTATGTGGCAGATGTGTTTTCTTTTCCCCACCTCTCCTGGCCTGCAGCATACAAAAATTTCTAAAAGTTATTTCTTACACACTAGTTTACTGCCTCACCATTTAAAGGATTCGTTCACTTCCAGAACAAAAATTTCCTGATAACTTACTCACCCCCTTGTCATCCAAGATGTTAATGTCTTTCTTTTTTCAGTTGAAAAGAATGAAAACATACACACACACACACACACACACACACACACACACATATACATATATATATATATACACACACATATATATATATATATATATATATATATATATATATGTATGAAGAGTTCAGATGCAAAACCAGCTAAATCCATCTGACATCTTTCTTTAAAAAATACATTTTTACCAGGCTCAGATGTATAGGTTTCTATGTAAGTACAGGTACTTCTGATTGGGCTGAGGCTTTTTTTCCCTCAAAAACCTCTCTTTTCAACTGAAGAAAGAAAGACATGAATATCTTGGATGACATGGGGGTGAGTAAATTATCATGAAATTTTTAAATTTCTGGAAGTGAACTAATCCTTTAATTTACTGAATAGAAAATACTGTTTGGATTCAGTTATCATTAGGAAAGCAGTCTAGGGCTGGATGATAAATAGATATTTATTAGAAAAAATAAAGTCATGATACTGATAATAAACTTTTGAGTGGCTTACATATAGATAATCATCAGGTGAACACTACAAAAAAAATATGAACAGAAGTCTTCATGTTCTGTAAATAACCAGCACAGTTTTGTCGACTACAGACACTGAAAAAGCAAGATATTTTTAAGTCATAATTTTTTACTTTTCCTGTCTAGGTCTGCCTGAGCTCTGTTTTTTCTGGTTCAAGACAGTTAGGGTATATCGAAAAACTCCCATCTCATTTTCTCCTCAAACTTCAAAATCGTCACGTCACTGTTTTACAGTGGATGTGATGTACAAAGGATGTTTGATCTTTACATGTTCACTTTGCAAACACTTGGATAGTACTGAATAGTATTTTCTATTCAGTACTTCTGCAGCGATGTAGGACGATTTTGAAGTTGAGGGAGAAAATGAGAGTTTTTCAACATACCCTAAGTGTCTTGAACCGGAAAAAACAGAGTTCAGGCAAACCTAGACAAGATGAGCGTTTGAGGTTAAAAAGTATATAAATTATATATAAGTATATAAACTGCATTTTGGATATTTTAACACGGGGGCACCATTGAATATAGAAAAATCCAGAAATGTTTTCCTCAAAAAACAATTTCTTTACGACTGAAGAAACAAAGACATAAACATCTAGGATGACAAGGAGGCAAGTACATTATCTGTAAATTTTTGTTCTGGAACTGAACTTCTCCTTTTTTAATAGTTAAAGTTTTATCAATTCATATTTGTAAAAAAAAAAA
>JAHKKF010490333.1:0-20308 GCA_019740295.1 Labeo calbasu | reverse complement strand
AGATGATGAGTTGATTCAGGTGTGTTTGATCAGGAAAAGTTGGAAAATGTGTAGTGTTGGTGTGCCTCCAGGAACAGGGTTGGGAAACACTGCCCTAAAGCCTAAGTGAAAACTAAAAACTTCACGAAACCTGGTGAGCACATGCGACAGGTGATTCTCAAAAAGCATGCAAGGTTTTAGGGAGATTGGACGATGGGAGCATTATTGCTGGTCAGACATAGCAACAGTAACGAAGGGGAAATTGTTAAATAAAGTCATAATTTTTTTTTTTTTTTTTTTTGCACATAAAAACTATTCTTGTAGCTTCATAAAATAACAACTGAACACTGATGTCAAATGAACTATTTTAATAATGTCCTTACTAGGGATGGGTACCGAAACCCGGTATTAAATTGGCCCTGTGCTAAATTATGAAAGACTGGAGTATCGATAAGCTCTGACGTTAACAGTTCTGCTGTCGGTACTGGAGAGTTTAAGAAAATACACATACATTTATTATTGCTATATATACATTGTTGCCAATTTTATCTCTCCAGAGTCACCAGCTGTTTTTATATGCAGTAATAGTAGTCTATCATTTGTCTATGATGCATTTTTGCTATTCGCAATTCAGAGGAGAGATCACGCTCAAGCGGAGGAGCTACAGAGTGCGCAATTTGAAATCCCTGTTGAACTGTAATGATAGGGGACAGAACTAAACAATCAAATGTCTGCTTACACTTTATGCCTGTGGCTGTGATATTAAGCTAAGTTTATTGTTAATTTCAATGTTAGCTTCCAAGGATCATAAAAAAGAAGATGAGGCAAAACTATTCTTTCAGCTTCTTTACTTTCACAGCGGTGCGCATTCATACCTCCGTAAAACCCAAACTTAACGTCAGAATCAATGCAATCTGTGATTGTTGTAAAATGCAATCTTTACTGTTGATAAATTGTGGGACATGTTTGATAAAACGTTTGAAATCATAGTGTTCAGTGGTAGAGACGCTGTTTCCCCGGCTGAACTGTGTGCGCGCTCCAAAATGGACAAGCAAACTGCACTTTGGGCTTCGAGTGTGCGTCCAAATGATCTAACACACACAAATATGTCAAAGTGGCTGGTTTGAAGAGTATTCACTTAAACACGTGAACAGCTGTGAGGAAATCCGATGTGTCAGCACAATCTCATGAGAGTGCATATCAGTACCACGAGTTTCTGTTTCTATTTGGCGTTTTATTTATATGCAGAAATGGACTTTGCGTGCATATGATATGCAGTTGTTAGGATTAGGAGTGTGGGGTAGGTGCGTATTATATGTACATATGTATGTAAGTATATGTATATATACTTTTAAGATTTGAAGTAAATGCAAGTGCATGTTAAATTCAATTAAGCGTGAAGAACCTACAGGTAGATGACGTCAAACAGACAAGCAGTGCCTTTGTGAGGAACAACTGCGTTTGGGAAATGCCGATCTACCTACTGTGTACAATAGAAAAGAAGGAATCTTGTCCCCATCTGAAAACAAAGAATTCGATCAGGTATATATCCTCCTGCTTCTGCATTGAGAATCCAGTAGGACTCATCTCTATATCCAGAGATGGTGGTGACGAGTCTGTAAAAGTCTATTTTCTGTGCTAATGATTGACACTGACTTTAGCGAGAAGGTGTGAATTGTATGCGTGATTTTGTTAGCAGTAAGTGCTGTAAGTGATGTTAGTCATTTCGCTAAGTTCTACCAGGCATGAGTGAAATAGACTCCCCCCTCTCTCTGTCAGAAAACCTGAATGCTCGAAGTGACTGACAGCCAGAGAACGTCTCGAAGTCTTGTGAGCGGCTAAACAATAGCTTCCTGTGGTCACATTCTTTTTTGCAGTTTTAGAGAGCCTAGGGCTGTCACAGAGACAAGCGTGATATCTCTGGACACCTCTTGCGGTGATATCTGTCAGGTATTTGGGACATTTTCTGTGCTACTCCATAAAAAAAATGTAACAGCGCTTTTATGAATCTAAATGAACTGCTGTTCCTGGTACTGAAGTTGTGAATGGCAGGATGTCAGTGTGTCTGTATGGACAACCAGATTCTCTTTCACAAAGGTTACGTCAGTCCTGTGACAGTTCTTCTGGCACCCCTCCAAAACTTTAATTTCACGTATATGTTTGTTCATTTGTATCAAGGCTGTCATCAAAGAGCTAGTAGCAAAAGTCTTGTGTTACCTACATCTAGGCTAAAAGACAATGGCCAACTAGCGTGTACATTTTATAGCTGCATGTGAGGAAATAATTGTCTGTACCAGCAGGTGGCAACCAAAACCAAAACTGGAACTGCGAATATACAAAAGCAGCACTTGCTTACCATTTTACATTTTAATCATGTTGATCACCTTTGATCCAGAAGGCCATGTTGTTATGAAAATATTCATGAGTTGAAATGTAGAGGTTAAAGTAGAACAGCCTTCTGTGTGGCTCATCTTGACTTCATAGTTTGTACGCTTTTCAGTCGTGCTTTTCTTCTTGCGCACTGGTTCACTGAGCTGAACAGCCAATCAGAATGATCTGTCTCACCGACTGGTCGATGCCAACGGTGCGGAACACACTGCAAAAACTGAGCTGACAGACACTCAATGATGGCCTGCCGTTGGCCGTCGACCGACCATCAGCTTGATGTTATGCAGCATTTAAATGTTGAGTATTTTATCACTTTTAGAACACAAAAGAAGATATTTTGAAAACTGTTTTGTTCATACAGTGAAAGCCCCATTGACTTTTACTGTACAGTATGGAATTTTTTTTCAAAATATCAGAAGAGAGGACGTTATAAAGTAACGACACAAGTTGAGGGAGAGTAAATGTTGACAGAATGTTCAGTTTTCCTTTAATTTTTCAAGGGGAAATTTACAAGTCATATCTCAAACTTGAAATTATGGCCAGCAAACCAAGTATGTTTTGATTTTCTCAACAATTATATAAAATTGTGAAATTTTGAACATATTGTGCCAGTGGTAGGAATCTGCTCTACTCCTGCTGCATGTGAACAGCTACAGTATAACTCCAAGAGCCTCAAATTTATTAATTTAACCAATATTTTTCCTACAAGCAGAATAAAAGAGCTTGTGCAATCCCAATGGCAGTGGGATCTTCGCTATCTGTAGATTTGAACCCACAGGGTTAGATGGTCTCTCAGACATACTCCATAAAAACATAAACTCTGGTGGGTGGGTAATTAGGAGGTGGAGGGTCAAAGCGACCTGATTTCTCAATTTTGCTGTACACTGGTGTAATAATGTGTACTGGTGGAGTAACATACTGCGTGTGGAGTGCTAAAGTGTTTCATAAAGTCAGGAAAAAAAGTCTTTCTTCATGAAGGAGCCAGATTTAACCAGGATTCTGGTTCACAGTTGACCTCTCTGACCACAGTAGAGAGACAGTACATTTCTGTCTCAAATGTCTCTGGGAAGGTGAGAGTGGTTTTGGGTCAGGCAATGTTTCAGCAATCATTTACTCAGAAGATGGCAGGGTCCATATTTTGGGTTATGTGTATATAGTTTTAGGTATACACTACAAGTCAAAAGTTTTTGAACAGTTTTAATGTTTTTTTTTTTAAAGAAGTCGCTTCTGCTCACCAAGCCTGCATTAATATGATCCAAAATGCAGCAAAAGCAGTAATATTGTGAAACATTTTCACTGTTTAAAATAAGTGCTTTCTATTTGAATATATTTTAAAATGTAATTTATTTCTGTTATCAAAGCTAAATTTTTAGCATCATTACTCCAGTCTTCAGTGTCACATGATCCTTCAGAAATCATGCTAATATGCTGATTCAAGAAACATTCAAGAAACTGTTCAAGAAACAGTTACTATTAATATTATCAATATTTAAAACAGTTGAGTACTTATTTGTTCAGGATTCCTTGATGAATAGAAAGATCCAAAGATCAGCATTTATCTAAAATAAAAGCTTTTGTAACATATACCATTCCCAAGTTTTTTGGGTAGGGAAAGAAATGATAAAGCTTTTATTTAGAAAGGATGCTTTAAATTGATCAAAAGTGATGATAAAGAAATTTGTAATGTTACAAAAGATTTATGTTTCACATAAATGCTGTTCTTCTGAAATTTCTATTCATCAATGAAGCCTGAAAAAATTCTACTCCGCTGTTTTCAACAAAATAAAAAAGCTTTTGAGCAGCAAATCAGAACATTAGAATGAGTTCTGAAGGATCATGTAACTGGTAATGACGCTAAAAATTCAGCTTTGAAAACACAAGAATGAATTACATATTAAAATATATTCAAATAGAAACCAGTTATTTTAAACCATAAAAACATTTCCAAATTTTACAGTTTTTGCTGTACTTTGGATCAAAGAAATGCAGGCTTGGTGAGCAGAAGAGACTTCTTTTACGTTCTTATTATTCTAAACTTTTGACTGGTATGGTGAAACACGCTCAGAAACACAAATGGCATGCAAAAACAAGTGCCGTAGGGGATCTGTCTATTTCCAGTGTGGCATATTCCTAAAAACCCCATTAAAATTGTCCTTCTGAAAAGCTGTGTATTAAGATATTCAAAGAAGCGATTGCACTCACAAATTCAATTATATTGTGCAACTGCTATAGTGGACCATTTAACCATGCTGTTATTTACATATGACAGCTTATGAATAAGCAGGCTTATTTGCATCACAGATTCAATGTTATTCATAAAGAATACTTGATTTACACCCTTAGACCGCCGACAGATATTGAGACATCAAATCAGTAATGGAAGTGATGGAAGATAACCCTAGTAGCTGACTCAAAATATTTTAACTATGGTTATGTTGCTATTGTGTTTTGCAAATGCAGTTCATTGTGCAATTAATGAATGATAATCTACACCTAAAGTAATGCTTGAACACATCTACTCATTCTTTACACTTTTGTTTAAACCTAACTACTGTATATTCCACATTTAGTATATGGCATATATTCTCATTATTAGATGGATATCAAAAGCTTGCCAGTAAAGTAACATGAAAAGCTTATCCACTTAATCACTGACGAATTGTGAAGCATGATTTCTTATCTCCTTTTCTCTCATGTATATTCAGAAAATCAGAACACATCGATAGTAACAGATGCATTAAATATACAAGTGCATTAAGAGTTTAAACTGTTTTATTTGTAATTAAAAATGTAAAATTGTTTTTAAATAGCAATTCTTGTTCTTCTAGCATTCAATGTCCAGGGAGCACAATGAAAGTGCAAGAACCTAATGAAGTGCTCTGCAACGACTATTATTTCTGCGGTTCTCAGCATGACCCATTGCATAGGTACCTACCACTACAAAGAACTGCAAATGGCAGAAAAGAGCCAAGGCTTACTCTGCCAAAAATCTATATCTCTTGAACAAATAAACGTAAGGGGAAGCCAAGCAATTTGTTTGAAAACTAATTATTTTTGCAATTATCTTTAGTGCCAGGAGTCTCACAGAAATTACACAGTTCACCTGTAAATAGAAATTACTGAACATATTAAAATGCTGGTAAATCTTTGTAGACTTAAAATTGGAAGCCCTTTAAGGTCTGTTTGTTTTTCAGTTTTCAGAGACAGAGCGAAAGCTGGCTCACTTGGAATTTTGTAGTTGATCTGAAATAACAATGCATTATTCATGTGCTAGTTCAGAGAGTTGCAGTATTGTGCCTTTACTAATGCATCCATTTATTCTGTTTGAAAAGCAGCATGAGCATGTTGTAGGTCAAGCTGTTGAAATGTTAAAAAAGTATAAAACCAGTGTGACATCATGAGAGCTTCAGCTTTGCTGTGCAATTATTAAGTAACAAGTTATTGTCTTTATGCAAAAATACATAAGCTCTTGCAACACTTCAATAAGATCACATTAGAGTTAAAATGCTTCAGATGGTGCAGTCACAGACACTGACAGTCTAATTTATGCATGTAGCTTCAGTGAAAAACAGTATTACACACAAAATTGCACACACTGAAACCACATCCATCTTCATTTTTTTCAGTTGTGTTGTCAATATGTAGTGATAAACATGGTTAATAGTAAAACCCCTTCTTTATCTTTCTTTATATTGTTCTGAGAAGAAATCAGGAAACCTAGAGCCCCTTACAACTCGTAGGTATCAAATTCAATTAACTTTTAAATTGAGTTGTTCCAGAATTTTTTTTTTAAAGCCCTTTTTAACAAGTGTTTTAAATAAGAAATTAACTTCCAGAATAAAAATTTCCTGATAAGTTCCTCACCCCCATGTCTTTATGTCTTTATTTCTTCAGTCGCAAAGAAATTTTTTTTTTTTTTTAGGAAAATATTCCAGGATTTTTCTCCATATAGTGGACTTTTATAGTGGCCAATGTTTTGAAGGTCCAAATTGCAGTTTTAATCCCAGCCGAATAAAAAGTGTCTTATTTAGCGAAATGATGGCCTTTTCTTAAAAAGAAAAAAGATACTTTTTAATCATAAATACTTGTGTGTCTTTACGCATTACGTAATCATGTTGGAAAAGTCACACGTGGTTAGTTCTTCGTCTGTGTACTTCGGTTCAAAAAGGTAGGGTAGGGCGAAAAACACCATCGCATTTTCTCCTCCAACTTCAAAATTGTCCGAAATTGTTGTTTTACCTGTTTTTGTAAACGCCGTTTGACTTTCCAACATGATTGCGTAATACGTGAGGTTGGCCTGGTGCAAGATGAGCATTTGTGGTAAAAAAGTTTATACGTTTTTATTGTTTTAAGAAAATGACAGATCGTTTCGCTAGATAAGACAGTTATTCCTCAGATGGGATTGTGAAGAGCCCTTTGAAGCTGCATTTAAAATGCAGTTTAGACATTCAAACCGTTGCCCTCCACTGAAGTCCATTATATGGAGAAAAATCCTAAAAAGTTTTCCTCAAAAAACTTTATTCCTTGGCATGTCAAGGAAATTTAGTTGTATTAAAGGCATTCTCTTATTCAGAGAATCTTACAAAAGTCCTTCAGTATCATATTCAAGACCACAGAGATCAACAGATGGCAAGCATGCATTTTGGCTAGAACCTGCTGGAAAAGAAGTGCTTCCTGTGCAAAATGCAAGCACAAACAAAGGCTATGAGTATAATAAGCCTAATACAGATAGTGAGAATCATGTACTTCTGAAAAATAGGATTATTGTCCAGTGTAACACCAAGATTCTTGGCTTCCAAGTGGGTGAGATGGCTGAGTTCTTTATTGAAATGACAATGTCTTGGCAAGGGTGGTTCTTGGCCAGATGAACAACTACTCAGTTTTTGATCAATTCGGCTTCAGATGATGGGTGTTTATCCAGGCGGAAATGCTTGGCAGACATGCAGTGATTCATGAGGGTAGCTGGTTGTCAGAGGGTGGAATAGAGAGAACTAATTCAATATCATCTGCAAAAAAATAATGGGAGAAGCTGAGAGCTAGTCATGAGTGATGACTTTACTAAGTGGTTTGGCGTAAAAGGGGGTATGAGTGCTGATCCCTTTGGAACTACAATTGTGGAACTATCGTTGCTTTGGAAACTAAGTGGATGCTTTTTGTGATAGGTTTCTGCTAGGTTCTGTTTACCCATTTCAAAAGGACTTGGTGATTCATAGTAGGGCTGCAAAATATATTGAGTTTTTTTTTTTTTAAATATCCCAGATGAACTGTATCACCATTAGGTTTATTACCTGGGTTGTGAAATGTATTTGAAAACTCAAAGTGCAAAGAAAAGAGTGATAAAGAAGTCTGGGTGGTTACAGTATTTAATGTGCAGGGTCACTTTAGTTACCTCAGGACCCAGCCCTAAATTAACATGCAAACAAAATTACAGCTAATGATAAATTGGCTGACAAATAAGTTCTAACAACACATAAGACAAAATGTTAAATTATGAATGAGAATGAGATTTTCCTTCAAAACAAACTTTGTTGGAACTAAACAGCTCTCCTTCTATCTATCTATCTATCTATCTATCTATCTATCTATCTATCTATCTATCTATCTTACCAGTCAAAATTTCTTTTAATGTTTTTTAAAGAAGTATCTTCTGCTCACCAAGCCTGCATTTATTTGATCCAAAATACAGCACATGCAGTAATATTGTGAAATACTTTTACTATTCAAAATAACTGCTTCATATTTAAATATATTTTAAAATGTAATTTATTCCTGTGATCAAATTTTCAGCATCTTTACGTCATTACAACATCGTTGCTCCGTCAGAAATCATTCTAATATGCTGATTTGCTGTTCAAGAAACATTTTATTAATAATAACAGCAATAATAATAATAATAATAATAATAATATGGGGGAATTATATAAATTAATACTTTTATTTAGCAAGGATTCTTTAAATGAATCAAAGTTGATTATAATGTTACAAAAGATGTCTATTTTAGATAAATGCTGTTCTTCTGAACTTTCCATTTATTAAAGAAACCTGAAAAAAATTAAACAAAACAATAATAATACGTCTTTTTGAACAGCAAATCAGAATATTAGAATGATTTCTGAAGGATCGTGTGATTGGAGTAATGATACTAAAAATTCAGCTTTGAAATCACTAATAAATTACATTTTAAAATCTATTCCCAGATAGCAGTTATTTTAAATAGTAAAAATATTTCAAAATTATACTGTTTTGCTGTAATTTGGTTCAAATAAATGCAGGCTTGGTGAGCAGAAGAGACTTCTTTAAAAAAACATTAAAAATCTTACTGGTCAAAAACTTTTGACTGGTAGCGTATCTATCTTTGCTTGCATTCTGCAAGAAAAAAAAAAATCAATAATAGCAATTCTAAAGTATTTAAATGTGTGGCCAGACTTCAAGGCAGCTGCAATGAGAGTTAAAATCATTTTATGTGAAGAACAAACCAAGTACATGCACAGTAACCCTAATGTTAACTGACTAAAACAAATTTCGTGCATTCAGACTTGATTATGCTGCCATGGATGTATTGTCTGGGACAGGGTAATGAATGTGTGTTGGATATCTCACAGCGCTGGGTGCTGGACTGGTTCCTAGCACGTGCCACGGCATGAATAAATCATGCAAATCACAGCCTTATTGTTTTACTGTTTACAACTTTATATTCACTGGCATTGTTTGTTGTTTCCTTGAGTTATGTGTTGATGACTTTGAGTGCATCTCTTTCTTTAACGATTTGATTTTGACTGTCACTATCGTTGTGTTTTGCGTGCGGAATGTTAAGGACATTGTTTTCTTGGTTTCATTTTATCTGTCCCGAGATGTTTTCTTCCGCAGAAAACATCTCATTACTAAAAAGTATTATTCTGAGAGTAACAAAAAAAAATAAGCAGACCCATTAGATAACCATTAGCTTTCCAGTGGTTTGCGTTGAGTTGAGTGATGCAGTTTTGGGAGTGACTGGCTTTCCTGTAGAGCTCACGACTAACAACAAGATGATGAGGAAGTGATTTGACTTGCACATTTATTTGACTTTTCTTAATATAAATCTGTCTTATCATCGCTTGTGTGGCAGTGAGTATCTGTTGGTGTGCCAACATTGTTTCAACCCCTGATGTAGATGCTCAATTTCCTGAAGTGGTCTGAGATTTCCAGACATTTAAATTGGCTTAACGCTGACTTAAATTAAAGGACACATTGATTAGAAATATTAGTTTATTCATAATCCTTCTGACACATTATGCTGAAAGATATCAACATCTACAGAAAAATGTCAGCTCATTTCTGTTTGGCTGGCTGAAGTGCAACTTCCGGGAGTGATGAGTGTGTTTTTATTATTCAGCCAGGAATTAAAGGTTGGAACCCACAAGGTTATGCTCTCATCAACAAAACCCTCGCCCTATGGTTTCTTCAGCTGCTACACTAAGGATTTTCTTTGACAGCAGTCACTGTTGACCTTCATGACAGCCGCATGTTTCAGACGGTATTCACGCTCTGCCTGACTGTCTCAGTTCATCAGGGTCTGGCGTTCCCCAACACTTCAGGGAATGTACAAGGCTGCTGAAATGAAATCTTACTTCGTCTAGACCACGCAATTGGTGGAAGACATCTTACTGGACTGTGTGGAAACAACAAAACAAAGAAAGTCCTTCCTCTTTCCAAACAAAAGTGCTAAAGCATATTTTTCTCTAAAATAAGCCCAGACAGCAACTCTATATGTTAGGGAGGACCAGCACTATATGCACAAAGCATATACAGCGTATAATGTAAAGTGCAGCTGGACTACTCTATATTAAAACAATGGTAAGTATTACCACATTGTTGAATTACCTGTTTTGTCTACAAAATGCTTGAAGGCTTGACAAAATGGTTATTCTTCCAACATTCGGCTGCACCTGTTGACCAGCCTTGCCCATTGTAGGGTTATGATTAAGAACATGGTCTATAAAGGTCCACTTATTTCATTGGAAACGTGTCTGTTTTGCCTTCCTACTCTTCCACCACACATCCTTACTCTTCTTCTTTCTGACCTTGTTCATTTCCTTGTTGCTCTTGCATTGTCAGAAATTATAACAAAGTTCCTTTAGCGAAAAAGCAGCTAAAGGACCCTCGGACTGTAAGAAACAAGCTTTTCTGGTCTGCTGAACCTCAATTCCAAGCATCATGTTTGAAGGAAACCAGGCACTGCCCATCACCTGCAGAGTACCATCCCAAAAGTAAAGTGGGCTGTGGGGCTTTTTTTCAGTGGCAGGGACCGAGAGACTCATCAGAGTAGAAGAAAAATATTGAGATAGCTTTAATGAAAACCCAGTCCAGAGCATTCAGAACCTCAGACTGGGCAGATGGTTCATCTACCAACAGGACAATGACCCTAAGCAAACAGCAAGAGTGGCTTACAGACAACTCTGTGTTCAAATCCAGGTGCTGGCTGGGTCACTCAAGGCCATTCACAACCAAATATTTCTGGAGAAACCTGAAAATGTGTGTCTGCCCCCATCCAAGCTGACAGAGAGGTGAGGAGAAGAATGGCAGATAATTGTCAAATCCTGATGTATGACTTGAACCCAGAGTTGACTTGAGGCATAGTTTAAGGGTATGAATACTTATGCAATGCACTTGTTTCAGTTTTTTTCATTTTTAATAAATTTACAAAGTTGTGACGATTTTGTTTTGTGCTTTGTCATTATGGTGTATAAAGTGTAGATTCTGTAATTCAAAGCAGTTTAACATAAGGGAGCAACATAAAATGTGAAAACAACGAATGGGTATGAATACTTTCGCAAGGCACAGTATATATTCTTTCCAAATGAATATTTCTGGAGAAACCTGAAAATGTAGGTCTGCCTGGCCCCATCCAAGCTGACAGAGCTGCTTGAGAGGCGAATGAGCTATTTTAGAAAATTGGTTGATCTGACACTTCAAAGTGTCATTAGTGACATTCAAGATTTACCTAAAAAAGAACAATCTAATAGAAATGTATTGAAAACAAGCTTGACAGTTTATGTCAACATACATTTTGCATTTAATGAACTAACGTCTAGATGTTTTGCAGGGTAGGACTATTCAGCAGAACCAGTATAAAATCTTTGATCAGCGTGACAATGTAGGAAATGAGACAATTGTATATAATTGCATGAACAACCAAAGCACTGGGAATTTGTTCAAAACAATGAGAAATTGCTTTTATAATATGCATGTGGTTGAATGTATTTTTGCAAATTGCAATCTCAGAAATGTACAAAACAAACAGAAAAACTGTAATAAATATTTGTTTAGCAGTAATATTAGAATGACATTATTTTAATCTGATGATTTATACATTTAATAATTTATTTAGTAAAAGAAAACACTCGTTCTATCATTATTCAACACTGAAGATTCATCTTTATTGAAAAAATAAAAAAATGAACTAAATGAAAAGAAAAAACTATTTCAATTGGGAGGGCAATAATGCAGTTTCTCACATACAAGAATGAACAGAAATTTCATTTCTCGATTTCGAAATTGCACATTAAAGTACATCAAGGGGCTGTTATACAGAACCATGAAGTTTCGTTTGTGCTCGTGTTACACCTTCTCGCACAGTTGCAGCTTATCTTGCAGTATACCGTCTTCTGTAATCAATTCGTCGTCACATACCTAACATTCTGGAATAATGACAGCATAAATTACCATACATTGTAATTACTGTGCAAAAACATAATTTAATATACTTAAGCACTAGTGTACAAAATATGGCCCAGCTCAGATGAAACTTTCTCACACCATTTCAACTGAAAATGAAGAGTTTTAACAGATGGACAGTTTATATATCTGCTGCTATGACCCGGATACAAATTAGTCTGCTGTTTTATAGATCACTTGGCAATGTGTTATCATGTGTGGCATTTCTGGTTATTTACTGTATGCAAATTAAAATGAGATGCACAAAATGACCATACAAAGAATACCATTTTAGTTGTTTTAAAAAATGTCACCAGTCTACCAAAAGCTCATATCAGACTGAAGCCTCCTTTCCTGACAATAAATAGTTGCACTGTGATATTATCTTGAATATTATTCAAATTGAATTAGGTTGATAAAGAAAGAGTGTAGCTTTAAGTTTGAAATCTATCCTGTCTTTGCCTTGCAGCAATATTGCCACATTAATTCTAATGCATGATTATCTTGACAGACATGCCGCCACATTGCAATCCACGGATGAGGTCAGTGCTTTTGCCAGGGGAAGGTGTTGTAAGATCAAGTGTAAGCTTTATCTGTCTGCCCTTAAAGCTCCTTTCTGCCACAGGCTAACCTTTTACCAGGAAATGTTTCATTTCGTCTTGGCCTTGAGTTATGGCTGGCACGGTAGACACAACCTCTGATGGAGGACAAACGCAACACGCTTTAAAAAAAACGGTCTTAAAACCAAACTACAGGTGACGGTCTTAAAAAATGCTTGAGGAGAAACAACAGCACGTAAAAGAGTCAATTCAATATAATGCAGCCATTGAGCACTTCTAAGAAATGGGTCTATTAGGACTGATCTATAAAACTCAGCAGACCACTCATGCGTTTTGATACCAGGATTTGAGTTGAAATCAGCAGATGCAGGTCAATTATAATGCAGTCACTTCATTGTGGGGCTTTAGTATTAATCATTGTAACTATCATGGCTTGGTTCTGCAAAACAATACCATCAACATGCACAGTTGTGTGAATTGAGGGTCATAAAAAAACCGAAATGAAACAAAACAAAGAAACATTGGAAACAAAGAAACAGCTTCACCAAAGATTCATTGTTAATTCTTCTTTCTTACCACATTTGGTTGTTAATTCACAGAAATGTTATGTCCCGATTCAAAGGTAGCATACAGACTCATAGTGACCGCTGCTCCCACCCACCTATCCAGAAAGCAGCAGATAATTCCGTAAGAACGAAAAGAAAAAACCACAAAAGCTCCTTGTGTCGGCCAAGCCCGCATTCTGCTATCCCGTGCAGGAATCTCCTCGGCCTATCCAGAGAGGTGCCGACGGTCTGTTTGTGCATCTCGGGTGGTGTGCAGTACGATGTGCTCTGTTCCATTAGCTTATCTTTCCTCATATCTAAACCCAAATGAAGTAGTGAACGCACCGAGGCACAGAAAACAAAACGCAGATTGCTCCACAAACGGACGGACACATCAAATTCTTCCAATCGATGTCTTGGAGGCAGTGCTTAACTATCAGTTACCTCATGCCTGGATACGATTAGCGTTTAGAAGTTTAGTCCAATTGTAATCCACGTTCCACTGTTTTCAAAGGCAGATGGAGCCATATTCCTTGGCAGGGTAGAGGACAGTGACTGGGACGGTGATAGTAAACACAGCTGCTGCAGGTGCAAAACACAAGATCGTGTGTCGGACAAGCTTAGCTTGACTGGAAATGAGTGAAACGAGTGGAAAAACTCCTTTTTTTGATATATTTTCTTTTTTTTAACCACCGAGGATCGAGTCTTTATGGATGTGGAGCTGATACGTTACAAAAGAAAGTTTCTCATTCCCATATTCCTTTTTTGTACTTGGTCACCAGTTTGAGTTCATATATTTATATCCATTTATATATATTTACGTATATTTTATACAGTTAAAAACACCATGGAGATGACAGACTATTTGGTTTCTTTTTCTAAGTAGAAGTTTCTCCTTAAATAAATGCATATAAATAAATTATCTTTTCACATGTTCGAGACTGTCACTCTCCCACGCTTCCACCCACAGCAGGTCCTCAGAAATTCAAATGTAGCTTTCAGTGGTGTCCCAAATTTGGCAGAGTATTCTGAAGCCCCAAGACACACGGGACATTTGTGGTTAGTCCTGTCCAACCCCTCCTCATTGGCCAGGCTTTGTGGCATCTCTGTGCGAGTCTCTGGGGCTCACTAACTGAGTCTCCGTGGGCCCAAAAGAGGCCACTCCCCCTTGTCCACCCCCGTTCGCTAAAAGGATACACACAGTCTCTTTGGCCCCCTGAGGGACGGAGCTACTGATGTCCTCCTGTTTCCTCTGGGCATGTGCTAGCGCTCTGAGCTGTTCCTGAGCCTCGTCGAGTAGCGAGGCCACTTCCTCCCGTCTACCAGCCGCTCGGTTGGACACCGTTACGTTGGACGGTTGATTGGCAGCCGAAGCGTCCGCTGTGCTTTCCAGAGGACTAGAACGGCTGCTTCCGTCAGTAGGGGCCGTTTGCATACACGAGACCTCATCCTGGTAGGAGTGGACAGAGGGGATGATTGGGATAGAGCAGGGACGGTAGGGAGCGGGAGGACTTTGGCTAGGGCCGCCCGACCTGAGGCTCCTAGCGCACCTGTGGTCTAAGTGACTGCTCCAAGATTTTGAGGATTGTGAGGCTTGCATATTGTAAAAGGAATCCTGATGTAGGTCGTTACCTGGGCCAGAGATGTTCCTGCAAAGAAAGAGGAAAAGATGACAGACTGAAATGCAGGGAGATTAAGGAAAAGACAGGGATACACTGAAATATTGTTGGTTAAATTCTCAAGGATGGACACATTTTGAAAGCCGAATAAAGCTCAAGTGTGTAATTTCTGTGCCTGTAGCATCAACAAACAGAATTTCAAAAATAATGATTGGTTCAAACAGGTTCCAAAATACTCTGTCACTCTTGTCAACAGCAAAGTCCCTTTTCAAGCGAAGTCAGTTCACTTAGCAGACATATCATCAACACCTCCAGGCAGCTTTTTTGGGCATCCAAGACCAACTAGACCTGTCTACTTGAATGGGAAAATACTGAACTCTCAAAAACTGGCAATTCACATTTAAATATTTCAAATCCAGTAACACAATCTGACATTAACTGACCCATTGATTTGCTTTCTTACGCTCAAATAGCATTAAAAAGCATATTTTTCAAGTTGATTTAGCCATTGCACATGTGCAGTCCCAAGCAGAACATGGCGCAGGACTGTTTTTTAATCCCGCTACGCTGAATTTCTGACCGTTACCATCCACTCTTGCTTGCTTCTGCAAATATTTCAATATTGTATATATTTTTTGCACATAAGGGAGCCACTACCAATATGTGGGGTATTGTTAGGGATTCAAGCACGTAGCGCAGAAACCCTATTGTAATTGTTAGAATCAGAAGGATCAGCAATCTCCATGTAAAACTGATTGTCCAGACCAAACCGTAAGTCATAGAGACTGGTTGGTAGTACTTACGCCACCAACAACGTCACCAAGGTTCACACCAATCGGCCCAACCGGGGGCGTTACAGCAATCAAAAGTACAAAATAGCTCATAACTCCTAAACCGTCAGCTGCAGGCTCAAGTGTCTTATGTCATGGGCTTGCAGCCCCACAGGTTTGTGAGAAACGTTAAAGAAATCGGCCACTGGGGGGTGATATTGTATTTTTCAAGGGTGTAAACGGATTGTACATTACACGTTTTTTCGCACATACACGCAATATTCGCATCATATGATATAACTCCTTATTCTGGACAACTTTACCTCTAGAACCACTGCTGTCAATAAAATGGTTTGTTAAATGATTGAGAAGTTATAAAAAACCTACTTTTGCAAACTACTCCTAGGTTTATCGCTTACTCTGGAAAAAGAAACACTACAGTACAATTCTCTGGACTCTCTAGGTCAATAATTAAAAAAAAAAATTACATTTACCCTTTGGCGAGCTATAACGGAGTCGTTAAGAAAAGAGGACTGTCTGAATTTACCCAAAGTCCTATAAAGACTAAAGGAAAACTCAAAACTTCACAAAACCTGGTGAGCACATGTGACAGGTGATTCTAAACAGATCGGACCACAACTGGCACTATAACAGTCATAACCATTAAACACATAATTTCTATGGTAAATTACTTCACTTTGCCAAAATTCTTTTATAAATCATTGATTTAGGTGGTTACAAGCTTGCTAAATAATGTATCTTTTCATATGTCTTAAAGCGCTTGAACCCCCGTCATCGCTGCTTGCAACTTTATTTGAAATCGCTTTTAAATGAACACTCGCTGTTCACTTTCACTTTCGCGATCATGCATTCTCTGTGTAAAGGGATCATATCTTACAAGATAAGATTTTTGTAAATGAGCTCAGGATCTGCTGAATAGCAAATCCTCCAGCATGGTCTTGTCAGTCATCTCTCTTTACTCTTGTCCCATGGCGCCCACTCCCGCCTCCAATAAAGGCAAGACCAGCCACTCCTGTGAGATTAGCATTTGGTTTTCACAGGTCTAAGCAGGATCCCAATCCCAGTGCAGCCCGCTCGTCCCAAGTACGAGTGTCAGGACATTGACTGTTTCTGTGGGAACCAAAGCTTCTAAAGGCAGATACAGTAGCGCAATGTCTTTACTGATTGCCGTTCTGCTCTTTTTAATTTATAAAGCGAGACTTGTTCTGCCATACTGCACATTGCATTTTCTCCCCATTTGTAGTAATTATGCGAACTGTCTTGGTAGTGCAGTGTTATCATTAGTCCTGCCTCAAACTTGTGCTATTGGTTGAATCGGTGTTGCTATTATTGGGCAGGTTGTGACGCTTAAACAAACAGGTCAGCATTTTCTTTGCTGTGCAGAGTCTGTTGTGTACACCTTTTTTTAACCTACAAATTGCTTACTTATAGCTCTCTGCTAGGATACAAGAATGCATTTCAACATAAAAACATGAATTTGACCCACTCATCACAGCAGACACTGCGTCTTATAATGTCTGACATAATAAATGGGAACAATATATGGCATTTTTAATGAGACATATAAAACAATGCAAAATTTTTTTTTTTTTTTTTTTTTACATGTTGAGGCTATTAAATGTTGAGGAAATAAAACAATTATTACATACTCAGGTATCTTAGGTTATGAGCTTTTCAACAGTTATTTGATCTGGCTGGGAGCCCAGTGTCTTCTCTGACTCATAATCGTTCAGTTCAGCTGGGCATTAGCTGCTTTCCTGATTCAGAACTTGCTGCTCCCATGGCAGTCATTCTTAAGTTAATCTTCTGACGATTTGCATGCAAAATTCTTTTAAAAGGGATGAAAGCAGAAGTTCCATCCAGTCAGACCTTTGGTAAACTAATCTCTCAATTTAGGAGCAATCGGTATTGTTCCCCTGATTCATTATCTTTGTGTAATAATTCATAATCCCCGACAAAGAATGGCTTTTCTCATAGCATCAATATTTAACCAAGCACTGCTTTTTCTGATAATGACCGAGTCAGAGTTAAGCCTCAATCAAGGGGAGGCAAATTGTCTGATTCTATTTTCTATAAAACAGAAGATATGACAGCACTGTCAAGTATTTCAGCAAGCCATGGATCTTCATTCCCGAAATATCAAGAAACAGTTAAGGATGCATGGATTTAGCCTGAGTTTGTGAGATTTTGCTGAAGATTAGAGATCATCATTCAATATAATGTGATCATTTAAGGAAATCCTCAATGTCAACAGAACAGAGAGCTCTTTTGAAGCCAGTTAGAAACTCATGTGATTTTAATGAAACTCCTGCTGTCTGCCGCTGAGCACGTCTCTCCACCTCTCCTCTGGTTGCACATATCTATGACAAAAGGTCTTGTCTTCAGCTTATTCTGTATTGACTTGTGATTAAAATATGTCCATCCAAAACTGATAAGTACAGACAATTTCACTGGTGTAACTCTAAACATAGCAGAACGAATGGTTCTGCACATAAATAAATATATTTCAATAACCTAATGCCTGATTCTGATCATTTCGTCCTCAAAACAAAAAACAAAGATAGCGCTGTTCTTAACAACAGTCAGTCAATCAGATTAAAGGCTTGCCAGATTGTGGTCTTATAAATGTGATGCTCTCTGCATCTCACAAAAAGGCAACGAGATCATTTCCTTTAACTGTAATTGTCACGGCGTAAACATGCAGGAAACAACACTTTTGAGGGTTAGTAGGTAACATCCGAAGGAAGTGATACTGCGGCGCGCTCTGTGCAAATTATGACTTATAATCTTATTTCCTGCAATGCTGTTGTTCCTCATCATATCATGTAACAATTTCAGATACCTGCATGAAATGAATTAGGCTGAAGAGAAAACAGCTCGAAGGGTGTCACTGCAGTGGAATATATTCGGGGCATGTTTTGAGGCCCTGTATAATGAACAGCCTGCATCTTTGAAAGCCTCATACTGAAAACACTTTAATGAGCAAACACTCGCTGTAAGAGAGGAACGCAGCTGATGAGGTCAGGCTTTTGAATCTGACTTTGTTCAAGCAAATCGGCTACTGGGAAAATAACCTTGTGTCGACGAACGGATAGGAGGTGCGTCGTAAACTGGGAATTTAAGTTCTCCTGATGGTTTTATACATAATATGAGTAAGCAATTATAAATGTTGTCTATATACTTGCTTAAGCACTCAGCTCGAGGGAATCCAGACAACCCAGAGGGGGGCTGACAGGTACCTTTCTATCTAAAAATACTTGGAACAATAACACCGTGTGAAATCTGTTCCTTGCGTAAGCCATTTTAGTGAGATAACAGCAAGCTTTCTGGGACGGAAGGAATGAGACGGCCAAGATTTTTTTTTTTTTTTTTTTTCTGCTGTCATATGCAAAACAGTTCTATCTCTGTCTCTCCCTCCCTCTTTTTTCTGTCACTCCTCTCCTGTCTCGCTCCCACTCTCTCCTTCTCTTTCCTGTCCCGTATCCCAGCCTGTCTCTATGGAAACAGAGCTCTCTCTGGCAGAGGAATATAGTTATGCAGGCTGGAAGGCTGGAAATAGGTCAGTGCTGAGACCCTGTTGGAGATTTTAAGGCGAGGTGGAGTCTTCCACACTACAAAGCCATCCTGTATAGCAAACGAGGACTAACTGGGCCAGGATAGCCTATGGTGTGTGAGAGCTGATGGCTGGCCCATTCTAGCAAACTCATCCAGGACTGCCCATTCCATTGATATATCACTGGCTGTTTAATTGGCTATGACAGTGTGGTTTTTATTAGCTGTGCTGCTCCTGGAAAAGGCAGTACTCCCCAGTGCCCTCCTGTCTCAGTGAGTCATGCCTGCATACAGAACTTCAATAATAGAGCTCAGACAAGCTCGCTTGTTGCTCCTGCAGCCAGCATAGAAACAAAGGCATATGCTCGCCACTGAAAACTTGGGAGCAATTATGAAACCGGCTTTATGGCAAAACTTGGGAGCGATTATAAAACGGGCTTTATGGTTCATACACAAAGCTATTAAATATATACTCTGGGTAAATGTATTTTATCATACATTAAAAAGCCAACCTTGCCAGTGACATACCACCAATCTTGGAACCTCTCTCAGAACCATGAGCCAGGGCCCTTCCCACAAATGGTGACGTCATGCAGTAAAGTTTTATGTGTTCATGTTTATGTGTATTTACTCTTCATCTCTTTAATTTAATTTCTTTGTTTCCTTTTTTAAGGGTATACCTGCATATATATTACAGCAAGTCCAAAGCTGGTTATGGTGTTGGACATGTATGCTTCATGATCTCTATTTGTACTTCACTTAAATCACTCAGTAAAAATTTGACTATGTTTTTACAATTTTTATGCGCCCTGTCGCATCATTCTTTTTAAAATGTCTTTTTGAACAATTAGTTGAAACTGGGTTAGAACTGGTTAGAGTCAGTTGTTGTATTGCTGTGTTTATATCAAACAATCAATCAAATCTTAAAATAATCAGCTCATAAGAATCAGTTGTTTATGAAACAGTCTAAAAACTATTCACTACAAAGAACCAACTAATAATTATGGAAGCATACGGGTAGCAATATTCAATTTGAAATGCAATATGCAAAATGGCAATGTACACTACCAGTCAAAAGTTTTTGAACAGGACAATTTGTAATATTTATTTTAAAAAGTCTCTTCTGCTCACCAAGCCTGCATTTATTTGATCCAAAGTACAGCAAAACAGTAAAATATTTT
>JAHKKF010490332.1:0-13695 GCA_019740295.1 Labeo calbasu | reverse complement strand
AAATGCATAAACTTGCACTAGAATAGGCTAGGCTAATCAGTGATGATGTTTTTTGATAATGTTAGGCTGCTTTTAGCCTTATGCTGGAGCTGGTTTCAGGCAATGAAACTAAGTATGTAAAATAATTAAATAAATTAGCACAATAATATCATGTATCGGCGATCTCGCAGGCAGATGATAGGTCTCAACACTACTGTAGTGTATTATTTACTCACCCTCCATGCATCCTAGGTGTATATGACTTCCTTCTTCTTTTAGACGAATGCAAACAGAGTCTAATAAAGTCTGATAAAGTGCATCCATTCATAATAAAAAGTGCCTCACACGGCTCCCGGGGATCTCCTGTAACGAATCAATGTGTTTTTGTAAGAAAAATATCCATATTTAAAACGTAAGATTCACTATTAATCTAGCTTGGCGGGCCTTCATTAAACCCAGAACTAATCGAACTATTTGTGCCAGGCTGGGGAGAAAGGTATTGGAATAATGTAAATTATGTGAAAAACAATGTGTTTTTCAAACCACCAAGCATGAGAGCATGTTCTAATAGCAAAATCAAGACTTTGAAAAAGAGCATAATAGAACCCCTTTAAAAAATCTGTTCAGATTTTAGTCATGTAGTGTGACTTTTAAATGTCATGTAGTTCCAGCCTTTAGTAATGCATACCAATGTGCTAAAAGAACTACTCAGCAGCCACACGGCTCCACCCTAGTACCTTTTTACGGCATCCTAGCATCATAACATTGTTCAATAGTCTAAACTTATTATTCTGACTTTAATGGGGAATATGAACCATATGAAGTTTTATCTGTTCTTTCTTTCTTTGCATTTACACATACCCTTTCTGTTTCTGTGACAGAGGGGCAAACATCAAGAGCAAGTTTCGGGAGTCATACCTGCTTCCAGCGTTTTCAGTGAAACCTGACCTGTCCACCGAGGTTCCTATTCCCAGAGAGAAACTGAACCCTCCAACACCAAGCATTTATGTGAGTTAAACCCAATCAGTTCATAAGGCTTAAAGTTTATTAATGGAAAAGTTCAATTCCAGAACAAAAATGTACTGATAATTTACTCACCCCCTTGTCATCCAAGATGTCCATGTCTTTCTTTCTTCAGTCATAAAGAAATTGTTTTTTGAGGAAAACATTTCAGGATTTCTCTCCATATAAAGGACTTCAATGGTACCCGTGAGTTTGAACTTCCAAACTGCAGCTTTAAAGGGCTCTAAATGATCCCAGCTGAAGAAGAAGGGTCTTATCTAGCAAAACTATTGGTCATTTTCTAAACAAATTGACAATTTATATACTTTTTAACCTCAAATGCTCGTCTTGTCTAGCTCGGCGTGAACTCTGTGTATTCCAGTTCAAGACAGTTAGGGTATGTTGAAAAACTCCCATCTAATTTTCTTCTCCAAATCGTCCTACATCTTCTTTGCATGTTTACTTTGTAAACACTGGATTGGTACTTCTGCAGTGGTGTAGGATGATTTTGATGTTGGAGGAGAAAATGAGGTGGGATTTTTTCGACCTACCAGAACTGTATTGAACCTGAAATACACATTCACGCAGAGCTAGACAAGACGAGCATTTGAGGTTAAAAAGTATTGTTTTGCTAGACTCTTCTTCCTCGTCGAAGCTGCATTTAAACTGCATTTTGGAAGTTCAAACTCACGGGCACCATAGAAGTCCACTATATGGAGAGAAATCCTGAAATGTTTTTTCATCAAAAAACATAATTTTTTATCAACTGAAGAAAGACACAAACATCTTGGATGACAAGGGGGTGAGTAAATGATCTGTTAACTTTAAAGGTGACCTATTATGCCCCTTTTTACAAGATGTAAAATAAGTCTCTGATATCACCAGAGTGTGTATGTGAAGTTTTAGCTCAAAATACCTGACAGACAATTCTTATAGCTTGTTAAAATTTTTACTTTTAGGGTACGAGCCAAAACGTGCCGTTTTTTGTTTGTCCCTTTAAATGCGAATGAGCTGGTGTTCCCGGTCCCCTTTTTCAGAAGAGGGCGGAGCTTCATGAGCCCGCAAAACCAAAACAGGACAATTTCATGCACTGAAAAAGTCAGAAACTCTCAGTAGTGGTTGTCAGGCCTTACATGTTCAATCTGAAATTGGTTCAGTTGATTCAAGGTTGATTGTACTGTGCGTAATAATTGCGCATTTATGAATTAAATAGACAGGGAGCACTGCGCAGTAAAAATAACAACATAGCTGGTCTCATGGTGTCTTCGCATGCTATCATAAACTTTTTCAAGTCCCACTTGTGATTATGAGCTCAACAAATTCAAGTGGTCAACTTTACGTTACAATTTTTAACTACCACATTCCTATTTACGATCATTCTGGCAGCATGTGAAGGCAACATCAGTAAAAACAAGCAGAGACAATGGTAGCTTTAGCAACATTAGCCTTACAGAGTGCCAAGAAGTGCTTTCAGAAAGGCAATTTGGAAGACAAACGAATGATACTTTATCTGGAGCTGACGTTCGGAAACAAAGCATTGGTATTGATCCATAAACATATAGGAGACGTTATTTTTCCTTCGAAAATGAAGTTTAACCACAGTATCCTTAGCGGCTCAGATGAAGGAAGTCTATGGAGACTCCTATGTTCATTGGTGCATCCCTAAAGCCAATATTGTATATATCCAGTAATGGTAGACTGCTGCTTTTTCGCTCAGGGCTGTGTCTATGCTAATAGGGCAGAGATCGTCACAAATGGGCGGGACTTTTTCCCTACGATGATGTCGTCGTAGGGAGAAATCTGGATTTGCGTGTTCAGATAGAGTGTTTATGATTTATTAGGATTATAAAAAAATACCAGGTAGATTTTTAGTGTTTTTACACACTGAGGCCACACAACTGTGTTCAAACACCTTATCAAAGTGTTAATACCTTTAAAGTACTATAATCAGACATTAGTTTATATGGATATATTAGATGTCGTTACGGTTGTTGTACCAGAGACAATAACCATTAAAGTTGTCTGATTGTGTCATAGTCTGTTATTCTGACTTTGTTTTTATGTTTTTGTATTTTAGCTAGAGAGTAAAAGAGACGCTTTTTCTCCGGTACTGCTGCAATTCTGCACAGACTCTAAAAATGCCGTTACTGTCATCAGAGGACTGGCTGGATCCCTCCGTCTCAGTGAGAAAATACATCACACACACAGTATGTCTACATTAAACCGAGAACATTTAAAAACAATGTTTTTCTGGTAGATCTGGGTCTGTTTTCCACTAAATCCCTGGTGGAGGCCAACTCTGAGCATGCAGTGGAGGTGAGGACTCAGGTGCAGCAACCTGCGGACGAGAACTGGAACCATTCAGGATCGGCCCAGACCTGGCCCTGCGAAAGCAGCAGATCTCACACCACCATTGCTAAATATGCACAGTACCAAGCGTCCAGTTTCCAGGAGAGCTTACAGGTAAACGTCGTTACCATGAGGGCCTCAGTGGCATCAGAAAACAACACCATCTCACATGCAACTGGAGTTGCAGCTCCTAAGTCTCAGCCGGAAAGACACTGGTGATGACGTAACAGTCTCACCCAGTAAAGTCATAATCAATGAAATGACAAATGATTACGTGAAATGTCCCTTGTCCTCCTTCTCAGGGGAAGGGTATTGCAGTTTGATGGTGATCAGGGTCCAGGCAATCGCCTGGAAGTGCTAGGTACACAGAGACACACATACACTCAAAGTGAAATATAAGATAAAAGTGAAAGTTATCAATTTTTGTTTTTAGGAAGAGAAAGACAGTGAAGATGAGGATGAAGAAGCCAAATCAGAGGATACAACTGTGACAAAATCCAACTCCCAAGGAAACGCTGTGACTTGTATCACCACATCCAGGTAAAGACAACGTTTAATGATTCATCTATCATATAACAATACACATAGATTGTTATTATGAGGACCAGATTGAATTGTATTTATTTTTTGTTTGTTTTTTTAAATGCTGTCTCTAAAAAGTTTCTTTTTTTAACAGTTCAGAGCAGAAAGCCATTGGAAAAATCATTAAATTTGGAACCAACATTGACCTATCAGACCCAAAACGGTGAGAGATATTCTCTTTGATATCACTGTGACATTAGTTATGTCATTTATAAAATAATGTTGTTAGATCACTATGGTTTTATGAGTGTCATTATTACTTGCACTGGTGTGAGTAAAGGACTGTGGGTTCTCGTTTTCAGGTGGAAGCTGCAGCTGCAGGAGCTGTTGAAGTTGCCTGCGTTCATGCGTGTTTCCTCCAGCGCGAACATGCTGAGTCATGTTGGCCACACTATACTGGGCATGAACACAGTCCAGCTTTATATGAAGGTCCCTGGCAGTCGCACACCAGGTCAGTGTATACACACAAGGTACTCGTACATTTGAGAGTTCTGTAACCCTCACTAAGTTATTTAGATTTGAAGTAAGATATTATTGAATTCATTTATCAAGTTGTTTTCCTTGTGGAGTTTCTTGTCAGGTTTTACCATATTTTAGAAGTTTGGTCTCCTTGAGAATAACACAACGTTTTCCCCTCTCAAACACATTTTATCATAGAGAAACATGTTTCATTTCATTTTATTTTTTAAAAATAGGCTTCATTATTATCATGCAAAATTTAGTTTATGATGTTCTGTGAAATATGACCTGGATGTTTAAAATAAAACAAAACAATACATGGTCACAAACCTAAAGTCTGACATCCTCTTTTAGGGACATCAGGAAAATAAATAAAATAAATACATTTTATGTATGTATGTATGCATGCATGCTTTATTTTTAGTATGCAAAAAAAAAAATTATATTTTTGTGATCTAAACATGAAAAAAAAAAACGAGAAAAAAATCTGGAATGATTTTTACACACCTTTGATTACTTATATTTGTTTAAAAAACAATATAATATATATATATATATATATATATATATATATTTTTTTTTTTTTTACCTTTGAGTACTTATTATTTTCCATTATGCTAAATATAATTGATAATTATTTATAATATTTTTGTGAAATGTGACTAGGACATGTTGAAAATAAAATAAATAAAATAAAATAAAAAATATAAGATCATACATATTTTCTTTTATTTTTTATAAATTCATTCTTTATTTTCTGTATGCAAAATAGAAATTGTTTTTTTTGTGATCTTGACAAAAATCTGGAATGTTTTTTTTTATTATATTATTTAATTATTTATTTTAATTATTTATTTAATTATTTACCTTTGATTACTTCTGTTTGTTTTGTAAAAAGGCCTTATTTTCTATTACTCTAAATATAATTTATAATTATTTATAATCTTTTTGTTAAATGTGACCTAGACATGTTAAAAAAAATCTGGAATAATTTTCTTTCTTTTTTTTAAACTTTTGATTACTTATATTTGTTATATTTTCCATTATGCTAAAAAAAATGTATAATTATTTATAATATTTTTGTGAAATGGGACCTGGACATGTTAAAAATAAAATTAAAATAAAATAAAATAAAATAAAATAAAATAAAATAAAATAAAATAAAATTAAAATATAAGATCATACATATTTAATTTTATTTTTATAAATTCAGTCTTCATTTTCTGTATGCAAAATAGAAATTATGATTTTTTTTGTGACCTTGACAACAATCTGGAATGATTTTATTTTATTTTTTATTATTTTTTTACCTTTGATTACTTATATTTGTTTTTTTAAAAAAGGTCTTATTTTCTATTATGCTAAATAGAATTTATAATTATTTATAATGTTAAATGTGACCTGAACATGTTAAAAATTAAATTAAATTAAATTAAAATATCAGATCATACTTACTTTATTTTATTGTGACCTGGACATGTTAAAAATAAAATTAAATACAATTAAATAAAAATGTCAGATCATAAATATTTTATTTTATATTTATAAATTCATTCTTCATTTTCTGTATGCATAATAGAAATTATGATATTTTTGTGACCTTGACAAAAATCTGGAATGATTTTATTTTATTATTTTTTTATACCTTTGATTACTTCTATTAGTTTGTTTTTTTTTTTTTTTTTTTAAAAGGTCTTATTTTCTATTATACTAAATAGAATTTATAATTATTTATAATGTTAAATGTGACCTGGACATGTTAAAAGTAAAATAAAATAAAATAAAAATATCAGATCATACATATTTTATTTTATTTTCATAAATTCATTCTTCATTTTCTGTATGCAAAATTATAATATTAAACAATATAATATTAAAATATTGTAATATAATATTAAAAATATGGAATCATACATTTTTTGCCCCGTTTAATTGCTTGTAATCATTTTAAAAACATGCTTCATTTTTCATTATGCTAAAAAGAATGTATAATTACTTATAATATTTTTGTGACTTGGACATGTTAAAAATTAAAATACAACTAAAATGAAAATCATATCATATATCATATCACGTGACCGTGTTTAAAATAAAATTAAAATATCACTATCAGAGTTTATTTTATTTTTATTTTAACCAAAATAAGCTTTATTTTTATTACATTACATAGACTTTGTTCAAATCTGACTTTAACACGTTTAAAATAAAACAACAATACAAAACCTTTTTAAAAACCGAAAGTCTGATTTCCTCTCTCTAGGACATCAGGAAAATAATAACTTCTGTTCAGTGAACATCAATATTGGCCCTGGAGACTGTGAGTGGTTTGCCGTCCACGAACACTACTGGAAAGCCATCAGCGACATATGCGAGAAGTAAGTTTTGGATCACACACATCAGTTATTTTTATGACTTAGCGATGACAAATGTGATTAAACATAAAGCAATATGTCTTCTACGTGTTAGGCATGGCGTGGACTATCTGACAGGCTCGTGGTGGCCGGTTTTGGAGGATCTGTACCGTTCAAACATCCCAGTGTACCGCTTCATTCAGAGACCCGGTGACCTGGTGTGGATCAACGCTGGCACTGTGCACTGGGTCCAGGCCGTGGGCTGGTGCAACAACATCGCCTGGAACGTGGGTCCTTTAAATGGTGAGTCTATAGTGTGACAATAGGGGGCGCCAAAGACAAACGCCAGACATTTACTGTAAATGTATTTGGCACTTGCTTCATGCCTCATGTCTTCCCAGCCTATCAATACCAGCTGGCTCTTGAGCGCTTTGAGTGGAACGAGATCAAGAAAGTCAAATCGATCGTCCCCATGATTCACGTGTCCTGGAACGTCGCCCGCACACTCAAGATCACAGACCCAAACACATTCAAGATGATCAAGTGAGTGCGGCGCTGAGAGATTCTGTCATTGAGACCTAGTTTCAATGATTTTATAGTTCCATCTCCCTCTTGTCTTGTCTTTCAGACATTGTCTCCTTCAGTCCATCAAACACATTCAGATTTTGAGGGACCAGCTGGTGTCGGCAGGGAAGAAGATCTCCTATCAGAGCAGGGTGAAGGATGAGCCGGCGTACTACTGCAACGAGTGCGACGTGAGGACCACTCAATATGGCAAATAATATTACGTCGTGAGATATTGCGTCTTGTTGATGTACGTGATTGTGTGTGTGTGAACAGGTGGAGGTGTTTAACCTGCTGTTTGTGACTAGTGAGAACAGCAGTAGGAAGACGTATGTGGTTCACTGTGAGGACTGCGCTCGGGAGCGGAGTCCCAGTCTGAGCGGGGTGGTGGTGCTGGAGCAGTATCGCATCAGTGAGCTCATGAACACATATGATAACTTCACCCTGGTAAGACAAACACACTCTTACACACTAATGTGAAAATGTAATGTAAGAATATTTTATGTCATTTTTTGTTTTTATTTAAAAAAACAAAACAGCTTTATTTTCGGTATGCTAGAATTGTTTTGTTAAATGTGACTGGACCATGTTTAAAATAAAAATTAAATTAAAAATAAGAATAAAATAAAATGTAATAATATTTTATTATTTAATTTTATTATTATTTCATTTAATATTTAAATGTTTTATTTTTTCAAAAAAAAAAAATAATAATAATCTTTATATACACACATATTAAATAGGCTTGATTTTCATTATGCTAACAGAATTCATAAAATGACTAATATGTTTAAAAATAATTAAACAAAATAAGTAATGGTCATTTCATTTTACATTCATTTATAGTTTTTTGAAAAATAGGCATCATTTTCAGTATGCAAAATAAAATGTATAATATTTTTGTGAAATATGAACTGGACATGTTTAAAAAAAACAATATATAATCCTGTTTTTATTTTATTTTCATTTGAATAGCTTAATTTTTTAGTATGCAATATAGCATTTATAATAAAATAATATAATAAATAATAATAAATATTTTTTATATATATTGATATACATTTATAATATTTGAAATGTGAACTGTATGTGTTTAAAATAAAATATCATATGTAATGCTATTTTTGAATTTTTTATTTTGATAAAGTAAGCTTTATTTTCAGTATGCATAATATAATTTATAATATGAAATGTGAGCTGGACATGTTTAAAACAAATAATGTATTTTTCTATTTACTTTTTAATTTTTTTAATTGGCTTGATTTTCATTATGCTAAACAGAATTTGTGAAATGTGACCATGACGTTTAAAATAAAATAAAAATTAAATTAAGAAATTAAACATAAAAAGATATTTTATTTTAAAAAAGTTAATATGTACATTTTTTAATTTTAATAAAATAATCTTCATTTTTAGTATGCATAAAATATTTATAATATGAAGTGTGAGCTGGGCGTGTTTAAAACAAATGATCAGTATTTTTAGTTTTACATTTTTTCAAATAGGCTTGATTTTCATTGTGCTAAACAGAATTTGTGAACTGTGATGTTACATGTTTAAAATAAAATAAAAAACAGATATTTTATTTTTAAAAAATAGGCTTAATTTTTATTATGTAAAACAGAAATGATTATTTTACTTTATTATTATTATTATTATTTAATTTTTTAAATAGGCTTGAAGTTTAAAATAAAATGAAATAAAATAAAAATACATGTTATGCTATTTTTATTTTACTTGAATTTTTCTTTTTTATAAAAAAGGCTTCATTTTGAAATACGAGCTGGTCATGTTTAAAGCAAATTATGTTTTTTTTTTAAAATAGACTTGATTTTTATTATGCTAAACAGAATTTGTGAATTGTGACATCACGTTTAAAATAAAATAAAAATCAAATAAAAACACATAGTTTTATTTAAAATAGGTTTAATTTTCATTACGCAAAATAAAATTGTTTATTTTATTTAATGATTATTATTATTTAATATTTTAAATAGGCTTGATTTTCATTATACTAAATAGAATTTGTAAACTGTGACAATGACCAAGTTTAAAATAAAATAAAATAAATTTAATGTAATAATATATCAATATGTAATGCATTTTTTTTTTTTATTATTTTTCTTTTTTATAAAATAGGTTCATTTTTAGTATGCATAATATAATTTTGAATATGAAATGTGAGCTGGGCATGTTTAAAGCAAATTATGTATTTATTTATGTATTTAAATAGGCTTGCTTTTTATTACGCTAAACAGAATTTGTGAATTGTGACGTCACGTTTAAAATAAAATAAAATAAAAAATAGATATTTTTATTTAAAAATAGGCTTAATTTTCATTATGCAAAATAAAATTGGTTATTTTATTTCATTATTATTATTTAATATTCTAAATAGGCTAGATTTTTATTACGCTAAACAGAATTTGTGAATTGTGACGTCACATTTAAAATAAAATAAAAATAAAATAAAAAATAGATATTTTTATTTAAAAATAGGCTTAATTTTCATTGTGCAAAATCAAATTGATTATTTTATTTCATTATTATTATTATTATTTAATATTTTAAATAGGCTAGATTTTCATTACGCTAAACAGAATTTGTGAATTGTGACGTCACATTTAAAATAAAATAAAAATAAAATAAAAATTAGATATTTTCTTTAAAAATAGGCTTAATTTTCATTATGCAAAATCAAATTGATTATTTTATTTCATTATTATTATTATTTAATATTTTAAATAGGCTTGATTTTTATTACGCTAAACAGAATTTGTGAACTGTGACGTCACGTTTAAAATAAAATAAAATAAAAAATAGATATTTTTATTTAAAAATAGGTTTAATTTTCATTATGCAAAATAAAATTGATTATTTTATTTCATTATTATTAGTATCATTATTTAATATTTTAAATAGGCTTGATTTTCATTACGCTTAACAGAATTTGTGAACTGTGACCATGGCAAGTTTCAAATAAAATAATAAAATAAAATAAAATATTAATAAAATGAAATAATAATAAAATAAATTATTTTATTTAAAAAATATCAATATGTAAAGTATTTTTTATTTTATTTGAAATTTTTTAGAAAACAGGCTTCATTTTCAGTATGCATAATATAATTTAAAATATGAAATGTGAGCTGGGCGTGTTTAAAACAAATTGTGTAATTAAAAAAAATTAAACAGGCTTGATTTTCATTTTGTTAAACAGAATTTGTTAAACCGATTTGGCCGTGAAAATGAAATAAAAATTAGATATTATTTTATTGTAAAAAAAAAACAAGCTTAATTTTCATTAGTCCAAATTTATTTTATTTTTATTTTATATATTTTATTATTTTTGTGAAATGTTTCTTGGACATATTTTTAAATCAATTTTTTTTTAAAAATTAAAATTAAAAAATCCATCAATGACATCGTCATTGACCACTATGATCTTATATGTCCATTTTAAACATGTAAACTGAAATTATTTTTTGTAACGCATGAGTTTTCTCTTCGCAGGCTCCAGTCCCGTGCTGTAGGTAGAACTTGATGTCTGAAACTACACAGCCATAACCAAATCTCCCACCCTCCTGCCCCAAAGCAGCGGCACAAACCTTACGTTCTCCTTTTTTCATTCTTTTTATTTTTTATTTTTACCAAAACCACTACTGCAGACTTACAGAACAGCCAATCAAATCGCTGTTTACTTCACATTGTTTACAATACTATAAGCAGATGTCTCTCCAGCGCAGTCGTCTTCCCCTCAGCCAGCTACTGACGGGACATCTGATAGTTCTCGTGCTCCTGATTACAGAACGACTATAGAGTGGTGCTACATCATTGGACTTGAACAATAACGTGGAACTTGGCGATCAGGTCACTCATCCACAATGGATAACTGCTGTGATTCCTTTTTAAAAAAAAAAAAAAAAAAAGGTCAACTTGCCGAACATGTGCATTAATTCAGGTACTGATGTAGTTTACTTTTTTATGCAAATGGAAGACGATTTCACCGGTCCAGTTATTCCGTGTCTCTGGTTTTATCTGAGTAAGTGGTGCTTTGATACAAACAGCAGGGGATTCATTTCTCCTGGAGCTGAAGACCATTGCAGTGGCATTAAGTTTAGTTGTTTTTTTTTCCGTCGTTTCGGTCGTGTCATATTTACTACAAGTCTGATATTTGTAAATGGTATTTGCATATTTGACTGGGTGCTATTTTTTTAAGTTGTCAAAGGTTTTCGGAAAGAAAAACAACTTTTTTAACAGTCTAGACTAACACCATTTGGGCCTTGTGGTATGCATTTAGACAAAAGGTGATTTCATGGTATTTGAATTTAAATAAAGACATTTTCTTAGAGCATTAAAATATCACGTGAGGTACAGTATATGTAACAGTTATTCCAAAAAATACGGGTTTAATCTAAAATTATTTGATTGCATTTGTCTGGAAAACCTTGTGTGTGTTACGTGAATCTTTTTTGTACAACTCAAAAAAAAACATACAAAAAAAAAAAAGTCATTCCTGCGAACTTGTGGCTTTTGATGCATTTCTTAATCTGATTGACTTCTTTTTTCTTCATTTTTAATCATGATTGAACTCTTCTTTCTCAGTTTAGTTTTTTATTTATTTACTTGTCTTTTCCTTTTGTATTTATTGATTGTTCGTGATGCTTCTCTTTTCTGAGACATTCGTATTTTGTAAATCTTTCTGTTGTGCTGATGTGGTGAGGCTTACGGGGGAACGTCTGATTCAAAATGGTGCTGATCCCCCTTCCTCCCGGGTCTCTTTTTCTCTCTCTCTCTCTCTGTCTATATAAATGATCTGTAGGTTTGAAAACATGAATTTAATCTCACAAGTTGGTGCTTAGAACAGAGTCAGTACACTTTTATGAACTGAATGTCTTTGTACTGTATATTTAAGACATGAAATTTGTTTGCTTCACATGAGGTACAGGATATTGTGACACGTGTATGATTCCAGTCATCCTAGCTGTTATGATAATTATGACCTTTCTGATTTGTATCATTATTGCAGATTACTGAGAGTTTTCAGATTTGCGTTCCATCGTTACCTCTCGGAGTTTGTTTTCAGGTTTGTTGCCATTTCTTTTGTTTGTTTTACTGTATTAAAAAATAATAATAATAATAATAAAATGAAAAAAAAACAAAAAGAAAACATTAAGGAACTGAGCCAGACTTGTCGAAAACATTTTGTGATTTTTGTGTGTTATACCTGATATAATTCTAACTATAAAAAATAAAACATTCTGATAACTTCACGCGTTTACGTCTTAAGTTATTTCTGGATCGTGTGTGGAAGCGTATCAAAGGAAGGTTACAGATTTGCAGTCTCCTGTCTGTCTGCGAGTGGAAGCAAAGGCCTGCAGAGGTCATGGGACAGGAGTAATGTTTCGCTGACACCTCAGCGCTCTCTGCGGACTTTACTGCGGAAATCCTGGCTCCAAGGACAGGAAGACAGGTTTTCCTCTTTTATGACTGTCAGGATATATCTTGTTTTTCACCATCCCTCTACACTTAACTTGTATGTTTCACCAGCACCCTTTTTGTCACTCTTTCCATATCGCCACTGCTGTGAATAAATAAACAAGTTTCAATAGTTAATTTATTCACAGATAAAGTCACCCCTGTTAACTCAACATATTATCCAGTTCACTCTATCACAGCCGTTCGTGACCCGAAAATGTTTTGCAGTTTATCTGTTCTGATAAAATCACAGACAGCTGAGAACAAAATTATGCTAAATCCAAATAATTATATTATATTGTTATATATATATATATATGTAACAGTTCTTTCTGATCCTTGAATCTGATTGGCTGAGAGGAGTGTGATATTCTAGTGATAACAGAGCTCCAACCGTTTCACCATTTGTATCACTCCGCTTGTGGTTTTTCCCACAGCGTGTATCATGGCGGACACTATACACTAAAATCCACTGTAGTTTAAAGAGTTTTTAGGTGAGAATGGTCATGTTTAGACTTTGCTTCAACGTTTTCGGCGATGTGACCTCCAGGGCGTCAACAGCTGTTCAGCACGCATGAACCCGCCAAGAGCAGCCACGATAGTTGATTGACATGAGTGTCTTACCTCAGGTCAGTTGTAACAGTACAACCTCCATGTTTTGATGCCAGAGCAGGGATGTAAGTTAGACAAGAATTGAGCGATTGAAATGTTGTGTTGCTGGATGTAATAATGAACGTAGTGGTCGTCATTTACTCCCGACATCTGAGCCGCCGAAGATGCAGTTGATTACATTTGTTTGTGAAGGGAATGCACCTCCCGATCTACATATATCAGTCTATGTTCGTGCAAATCATTCGTGATCCAGCTTCACTTACAGCAGAAGTGAGTATAAGGGTTTTTTTTATGAATCTTTGCGATCGCCTTTCCTAAT
>JAHKKF010490331.1:0-13672 GCA_019740295.1 Labeo calbasu | reverse complement strand
AAATGCATAAACTTGCACTAGAATAGGCTAGGCTAATCAGTGATGATGTTTTTTGATAATGTTAGGCTGCTTTTAGCCTTATGCTGGAGCTGGTTTCAGGCAATGAAACTAAGTATGTAAAATAATTAAATAAATTAGCACAATAATATCATGTATCGGCGATCTCGCAGGCAGATGATAGGTCTCAACACTACTGTAGTGTATTATTTACTCACCCTCCATGCATCCTAGGTGTATATGACTTCCTTCTTCTTTTAGACGAATGCAAACAGAGTCTAATAAAGTCTGATAAAGTGCATCCATTCATAATAAAAAGTGCCTCACACGGCTCCCGGGGATCTCCTGTAACGAATCAATGTGTTTTTGTAAGAAAAATATCCATATTTAAAACGTAAGATTCACTATTAATCTAGCTTGGCGGGCCTTCATTAAACCCAGAACTAATCGAACTATTTGTGCCAGGCTGGGGAGAAAGGTATTGGAATAATGTAAATTATGTGAAAAACAATGTGTTTTTCAAACCACCAAGCATGAGAGCATGTTCTAATAGCAAAATCAAGACTTTGAAAAAGAGCATAATAGAACCCCTTTAAAAAATCTGTTCAGATTTTAGTCATGTAGTGTGACTTTTAAATGTCATGTAGTTCCAGCCTTTAGTAATGCATACCAATGTGCTAAAAGAACTACTCAGCAGCCACACGGCTCCACCCTAGTACCTTTTTACGGCATCCTAGCATCATAACATTGTTCAATAGTCTAAACTTATTATTCTGACTTTAATGGGGAATATGAACCATATGAAGTTTTATCTGTTCTTTCTTTCTTTGCATTTACACATACCCTTTCTGTTTCTGTGACAGAGGGGCAAACATCAAGAGCAAGTTTCGGGAGTCATACCTGCTTCCAGCGTTTTCAGTGAAACCTGACCTGTCCACCGAGGTTCCTATTCCCAGAGAGAAACTGAACCCTCCAACACCAAGCATTTATGTGAGTTAAACCCAATCAGTTCATAAGGCTTAAAGTTTATTAATGGAAAAGTTCAATTCCAGAACAAAAATGTACTGATAATTTACTCACCCCCTTGTCATCCAAGATGTCCATGTCTTTCTTTCTTCAGTCATAAAGAAATTGTTTTTTGAGGAAAACATTTCAGGATTTCTCTCCATATAAAGGACTTCAATGGTACCCGTGAGTTTGAACTTCCAAACTGCAGCTTTAAAGGGCTCTAAATGATCCCAGCTGAAGAAGAAGGGTCTTATCTAGCAAAACTATTGGTCATTTTCTAAACAAATTGACAATTTATATACTTTTTAACCTCAAATGCTCGTCTTGTCTAGCTCGGCGTGAACTCTGTGTATTCCAGTTCAAGACAGTTAGGGTATGTTGAAAAACTCCCATCTAATTTTCTTCTCCAAATCGTCCTACATCTTCTTTGCATGTTTACTTTGTAAACACTGGATTGGTACTTCTGCAGTGGTGTAGGATGATTTTGATGTTGGAGGAGAAAATGAGGTGGGATTTTTTCGACCTACCAGAACTGTATTGAACCTGAAATACACATTCACGCAGAGCTAGACAAGACGAGCATTTGAGGTTAAAAAGTATTGTTTTGCTAGACTCTTCTTCCTCGTCGAAGCTGCATTTAAACTGCATTTTGGAAGTTCAAACTCACGGGCACCATAGAAGTCCACTATATGGAGAGAAATCCTGAAATGTTTTTTCATCAAAAAACATAATTTTTTATCAACTGAAGAAAGACACAAACATCTTGGATGACAAGGGGGTGAGTAAATGATCTGTTAACTTTAAAGGTGACCTATTATGCCCCTTTTTACAAGATGTAAAATAAGTCTCTGATATCACCAGAGTGTGTATGTGAAGTTTTAGCTCAAAATACCTGACAGACAATTCTTATAGCTTGTTAAAATTTTTACTTTTAGGGTACGAGCCAAAACGTGCCGTTTTTTGTTTGTCCCTTTAAATGCGAATGAGCTGGTGTTCCCGGTCCCCTTTTTCAGAAGAGGGCGGAGCTTCATGAGCCCGCAAAACCAAAACAGGACAATTTCATGCACTGAAAAAGTCAGAAACTCTCAGTAGTGGTTGTCAGGCCTTACATGTTCAATCTGAAATTGGTTCAGTTGATTCAAGGTTGATTGTACTGTGCGTAATAATTGCGCATTTATGAATTAAATAGACAGGGAGCACTGCGCAGTAAAAATAACAACATAGCTGGTCTCATGGTGTCTTCGCATGCTATCATAAACTTTTTCAAGTCCCACTTGTGATTATGAGCTCAACAAATTCAAGTGGTCAACTTTACGTTACAATTTTTAACTACCACATTCCTATTTACGATCATTCTGGCAGCATGTGAAGGCAACATCAGTAAAAACAAGCAGAGACAATGGTAGCTTTAGCAACATTAGCCTTACAGAGTGCCAAGAAGTGCTTTCAGAAAGGCAATTTGGAAGACAAACGAATGATACTTTATCTGGAGCTGACGTTCGGAAACAAAGCATTGGTATTGATCCATAAACATATAGGAGACGTTATTTTTCCTTCGAAAATGAAGTTTAACCACAGTATCCTTAGCGGCTCAGATGAAGGAAGTCTATGGAGACTCCTATGTTCATTGGTGCATCCCTAAAGCCAATATTGTATATATCCAGTAATGGTAGACTGCTGCTTTTTCGCTCAGGGCTGTGTCTATGCTAATAGGGCAGAGATCGTCACAAATGGGCGGGACTTTTTCCCTACGATGATGTCGTCGTAGGGAGAAATCTGGATTTGCGTGTTCAGATAGAGTGTTTATGATTTATTAGGATTATAAAAAAATACCAGGTAGATTTTTAGTGTTTTTACACACTGAGGCCACACAACTGTGTTCAAACACCTTATCAAAGTGTTAATACCTTTAAAGTACTATAATCAGACATTAGTTTATATGGATATATTAGATGTCGTTACGGTTGTTGTACCAGAGACAATAACCATTAAAGTTGTCTGATTGTGTCATAGTCTGTTATTCTGACTTTGTTTTTATGTTTTTGTATTTTAGCTAGAGAGTAAAAGAGACGCTTTTTCTCCGGTACTGCTGCAATTCTGCACAGACTCTAAAAATGCCGTTACTGTCATCAGAGGACTGGCTGGATCCCTCCGTCTCAGTGAGAAAATACATCACACACACAGTATGTCTACATTAAACCGAGAACATTTAAAAACAATGTTTTTCTGGTAGATCTGGGTCTGTTTTCCACTAAATCCCTGGTGGAGGCCAACTCTGAGCATGCAGTGGAGGTGAGGACTCAGGTGCAGCAACCTGCGGACGAGAACTGGAACCATTCAGGATCGGCCCAGACCTGGCCCTGCGAAAGCAGCAGATCTCACACCACCATTGCTAAATATGCACAGTACCAAGCGTCCAGTTTCCAGGAGAGCTTACAGGTAAACGTCGTTACCATGAGGGCCTCAGTGGCATCAGAAAACAACACCATCTCACATGCAACTGGAGTTGCAGCTCCTAAGTCTCAGCCGGAAAGACACTGGTGATGACGTAACAGTCTCACCCAGTAAAGTCATAATCAATGAAATGACAAATGATTACGTGAAATGTCCCTTGTCCTCCTTCTCAGGGGAAGGGTATTGCAGTTTGATGGTGATCAGGGTCCAGGCAATCGCCTGGAAGTGCTAGGTACACAGAGACACACATACACTCAAAGTGAAATATAAGATAAAAGTGAAAGTTATCAATTTTTGTTTTTAGGAAGAGAAAGACAGTGAAGATGAGGATGAAGAAGCCAAATCAGAGGATACAACTGTGACAAAATCCAACTCCCAAGGAAACGCTGTGACTTGTATCACCACATCCAGGTAAAGACAACGTTTAATGATTCATCTATCATATAACAATACACATAGATTGTTATTATGAGGACCAGATTGAATTGTATTTATTTTTTGTTTGTTTTTTTAAATGCTGTCTCTAAAAAGTTTCTTTTTTTAACAGTTCAGAGCAGAAAGCCATTGGAAAAATCATTAAATTTGGAACCAACATTGACCTATCAGACCCAAAACGGTGAGAGATATTCTCTTTGATATCACTGTGACATTAGTTATGTCATTTATAAAATAATGTTGTTAGATCACTATGGTTTTATGAGTGTCATTATTACTTGCACTGGTGTGAGTAAAGGACTGTGGGTTCTCGTTTTCAGGTGGAAGCTGCAGCTGCAGGAGCTGTTGAAGTTGCCTGCGTTCATGCGTGTTTCCTCCAGCGCGAACATGCTGAGTCATGTTGGCCACACTATACTGGGCATGAACACAGTCCAGCTTTATATGAAGGTCCCTGGCAGTCGCACACCAGGTCAGTGTATACACACAAGGTACTCGTACATTTGAGAGTTCTGTAACCCTCACTAAGTTATTTAGATTTGAAGTAAGATATTATTGAATTCATTTATCAAGTTGTTTTCCTCGTGGAGTTTCTTGTTAGGTTTTACCATATTTCAGAAGTTTGGTCTCCTTGAGAATAACACAACGTTTTCCCCTCTCAAACACATTTTATCGTAGAGAAACATGTTTCATTTCATTTTATTTTTTAAAAATAGGCTTCATTATTATCATGCAAAATTTAGTTTATGATGTTCTGTGAAATATAACCTGGATGTTTAAAATAAAACAAAACAAAACAATACATGGTCATAAACCTAAAGTCTGACATCCTCTTTTAGGGACATCAATAAATTTTATGTATGTATGCATGCATGATGTATTTTCAGTATGCAAAAAAAAAATTATATTTTTGTGACCTGAACTTGTTTTAAAAAAAAACACCTTTTTTTACACACCTTTAATTACTTATATTTGTTTAAAAAACAATAGGCCTTATTTTCTATTATGCTAAATAGAGTTTACAATATTTAAAAATATTGTAAAATATTTATTTTTAAAATAAAATAAAATAAAATAAAAAATATATAGATTATACATATTTTATTTTATTTCTATAAATTCATTATTTTCTGTATGCAAAATAGAAATTATGATTTTTTGTGATCTGGACATGTTAAAAAAACATCTGGAATGATTGTTTATATATATATATATATATATATATATATATATTTACCTTTGAGTACTTATTATTTTCCATTTTGCTAAATATAATTTATAATTATTTATAATTTATTAATATTAATATTAATATTTATTTAATTTATATATATAAATATTTTTGTGAAATGTGACCTGGACATTTATTTTATTTTTATAAATTCATTCTTTATTTTCTGTATGCAATTTTCTGTGACCTTGACAAAAATCTGGAATGATTTTATTTTATTTTATTATTCTTTTATTTTATTGTATTTTATCATTTATTTTAACCTTTGATTACTTCTGTTTGTTTTTTAAAAAAGGCCTTATTTTCTATTACGCTAAATAGAATTTATAATTATTTATAATTTTTTTTTTTGTTAAATGTGACCTAGCCGTGTTAAAAAATGTTCAGTTTTTTTTTTTAACTTTTGATTAATTATATTTGTTATATTTTCCATTATGCTAAATATAATTTATAATTATTTATAATAGTTTTGTGAAATGTGACCTGGACATGTTAAAAATAAAATAAAATAATACATATTTTCATACATATTTTATTTTATTTTTATAAATTCATTCTTCAGTTTCTGTATGCAAAATGGAAATTATGATATTTTTGTGATCGTGACAAAAATCTGGAATGATTTTATTATTATTATTATTAATATTATCTTTGATTACTTCTATTTGCTTTTTTAAAAGGCCTTATTTTCTATTATGCTAAATAGAATTTATAATTATTTATAATATTTTTTGTTAAATGTGACCTGGACATGTTAAAAATAAAATAAAATTAAATTAAATTAAAATATCAGATCATACATATTTAATTTTATTTTTATCAATTCGTTCTTCATTTTCTGTATGCAACATTTTTGTGACCTTGACAAAAATCTGGAATGACTTTATTATTTTATTTTTATTTTTCTGATTACTTCTATTTGTTTTTTAAAATGGCCTTATTTTCTAGTATGCTAAATAGAATTTATAATTATTTATAATGTTAAATGTGACCTGGACATGTTAAAAATAAAAATATCAGATCATACATATTTTATTTTATTTTCATAAATTTATTCTTCATTTTCTGTATGCAAAATATAAATTATAATATTAAATAATATAATATTAAAATATTGTAATACAATAATAAAAAATATGGAATCATTCTTTTTTTCCCCCTTTAATTACTTGTAATTGTTTTAAAAATGTGCTTCATTTTTCATTATGCTAAAAAGAATGTATAATTACTTATAATATTTTTGTGACTTGGACATGTTAAAAATTAAAATAAAACTAAAATGAAAATCATATCATATCACGTGACCGTGTTTAAAATAAAATTTAAATACCACTATCAGAGTTTATTTTATTTTTATTTTAACCAAAATAAGCTTTATTTTTATTACATTACATAGCTTTTGTTCAAATCTGACCTCAACATGTTTAAAATAAAACAACAATACAAAACCTTTTTAAAAACCGAAAGTCTGATTTCCTCTCTCTAGGACATCAGGAAAATAATAACTTCTGTTCAGTGAACATCAATATTGGCCCTGGAGACTGTGAGTGGTTTGCCGTCCACGAACACTACTGGAAAGCCATCAGCGACATATGCGAGAAGTAAGTTTTGGATCACACACATCAGTTATTTTTATGACTTAGCGATGACAAATGTGATTAAACATAAAGCAATATGTCTTCTACGTGTTAGGCATGGCGTGGACTATCTGACAGGCTCGTGGTGGCCGGTTTTGGAGGATCTGTACCGTTCAAACATCCCAGTGTACCGCTTCATTCAGAGACCCGGTGACCTGGTGTGGATCAACGCTGGCACTGTGCACTGGGTCCAGGCCGTGGGCTGGTGCAACAACATCGCCTGGAACGTGGGTCCTTTAAATGGTGAGTCTATAGTGTGACAATAGGGGGCGCCAAAGACAAACGCCAGACATTTACTGTAAATGTATTTGGCACTTGCTTCATGCCTCATGTCTTCCCAGCCTATCAATACCAGCTGGCTCTTGAGCGCTTTGAGTGGAACGAGATCAAGAAAGTCAAATCGATCGTCCCCATGATTCACGTGTCCTGGAACGTCGCCCGCACACTCAAGATCACAGACCCAAACACATTCAAGATGATCAAGTGAGTGCGGCGCTGAGAGATTCTGTCATTGAGACCTAGTTTCAATGATTTTATAGTTCCATCTCCCTCTTGTCTTGTCTTTCAGACATTGTCTCCTTCAGTCCATCAAACACATTCAGATTTTGAGGGACCAGCTGGTGTCGGCAGGGAAGAAGATCTCCTATCAGAGCAGGGTGAAGGATGAGCCGGCGTACTACTGCAACGAGTGCGACGTGAGGACCACTCAATATGGCAAATAATATTACGTCGTGAGATATTGCGTCTTGTTGATGTACGTGATTGTGTGTGTGTGAACAGGTGGAGGTGTTTAACCTGCTGTTTGTGACTAGTGAGAACAGCAGTAGGAAGACGTATGTGGTTCACTGTGAGGACTGCGCTCGGGAGCGGAGTCCCAGTCTGAGCGGGGTGGTGGTGCTGGAGCAGTATCGCATCAGTGAGCTCATGAACACATATGATAACTTCACCCTGGTAAGACAAACACACTCTTACACACTAATGTGAAAATGTAATGTAAGAATATTTTATGTCATTTTTTGTTTTTATTTAAAAAAACAAAACAGCTTTATTTTCGGTATGCTAGAATTGTTTTGTTAAATGTGACTGGACCATGTTTAAAATAAAAATTAAATTAAAAATAAGAATAAAATAAAATGTAATAATATTTTATTATTTAATTTTATTATTATTTCATTTAATATTTAAATGTTTTATTTTTTCAAAAAAAAAAAATAATAATAATCTTTATATACACACATATTAAATAGGCTTGATTTTCATTATGCTAACAGAATTCATAAAATGACTAATATGTTTAAAAATAATTAAACAAAATAAGTAATGGTCATTTCATTTTACATTCATTTATAGTTTTTTGAAAAATAGGCATCATTTTCAGTATGCAAAATAAAATGTATAATATTTTTGTGAAATATGAACTGGACATGTTTAAAAAAAACAATATATAATCCTGTTTTTATTTTATTTTCATTTGAATAGCTTAATTTTTTAGTATGCAATATAGCATTTATAATAAAATAATATAATAAATAATAATAAATATTTTTTATATATATTGATATACATTTATAATATTTGAAATGTGAACTGTATGTGTTTAAAATAAAATATCATATGTAATGCTATTTTTGAATTTTTTATTTTGATAAAGTAAGCTTTATTTTCAGTATGCATAATATAATTTATAATATGAAATGTGAGCTGGACATGTTTAAAACAAATAATGTATTTTTCTATTTACTTTTTAATTTTTTTAATTGGCTTGATTTTCATTATGCTAAACAGAATTTGTGAAATGTGACCATGACGTTTAAAATAAAATAAAAATTAAATTAAGAAATTAAACATAAAAAGATATTTTATTTTAAAAAAGTTAATATGTACATTTTTTAATTTTAATAAAATAATCTTCATTTTTAGTATGCATAAAATATTTATAATATGAAGTGTGAGCTGGGCGTGTTTAAAACAAATGATCAGTATTTTTAGTTTTACATTTTTTCAAATAGGCTTGATTTTCATTGTGCTAAACAGAATTTGTGAACTGTGATGTTACATGTTTAAAATAAAATAAAAAACAGATATTTTATTTTTAAAAAATAGGCTTAATTTTTATTATGTAAAACAGAAATGATTATTTTACTTTATTATTATTATTATTATTTAATTTTTTAAATAGGCTTGAAGTTTAAAATAAAATGAAATAAAATAAAAATACATGTTATGCTATTTTTATTTTACTTGAATTTTTCTTTTTTATAAAAAAGGCTTCATTTTGAAATACGAGCTGGTCATGTTTAAAGCAAATTATGTTTTTTTTTTAAAATAGACTTGATTTTTATTATGCTAAACAGAATTTGTGAATTGTGACATCACGTTTAAAATAAAATAAAAATCAAATAAAAACACATAGTTTTATTTAAAATAGGTTTAATTTTCATTACGCAAAATAAAATTGTTTATTTTATTTAATGATTATTATTATTTAATATTTTAAATAGGCTTGATTTTCATTATACTAAATAGAATTTGTAAACTGTGACAATGACCAAGTTTAAAATAAAATAAAATAAATTTAATGTAATAATATATCAATATGTAATGCATTTTTTTTTTTTATTATTTTTCTTTTTTATAAAATAGGTTCATTTTTAGTATGCATAATATAATTTTGAATATGAAATGTGAGCTGGGCATGTTTAAAGCAAATTATGTATTTATTTATGTATTTAAATAGGCTTGCTTTTTATTACGCTAAACAGAATTTGTGAATTGTGACGTCACGTTTAAAATAAAATAAAATAAAAAATAGATATTTTTATTTAAAAATAGGCTTAATTTTCATTATGCAAAATAAAATTGGTTATTTTATTTCATTATTATTATTTAATATTCTAAATAGGCTAGATTTTTATTACGCTAAACAGAATTTGTGAATTGTGACGTCACATTTAAAATAAAATAAAAATAAAATAAAAAATAGATATTTTTATTTAAAAATAGGCTTAATTTTCATTGTGCAAAATCAAATTGATTATTTTATTTCATTATTATTATTATTATTTAATATTTTAAATAGGCTAGATTTTCATTACGCTAAACAGAATTTGTGAATTGTGACGTCACATTTAAAATAAAATAAAAATAAAATAAAAATTAGATATTTTCTTTAAAAATAGGCTTAATTTTCATTATGCAAAATCAAATTGATTATTTTATTTCATTATTATTATTATTTAATATTTTAAATAGGCTTGATTTTTATTACGCTAAACAGAATTTGTGAACTGTGACGTCACGTTTAAAATAAAATAAAATAAAAAATAGATATTTTTATTTAAAAATAGGTTTAATTTTCATTATGCAAAATAAAATTGATTATTTTATTTCATTATTATTAGTATCATTATTTAATATTTTAAATAGGCTTGATTTTCATTACGCTTAACAGAATTTGTGAACTGTGACCATGGCAAGTTTCAAATAAAATAATAAAATAAAATAAAATATTAATAAAATGAAATAATAATAAAATAAATTATTTTATTTAAAAAATATCAATATGTAAAGTATTTTTTATTTTATTTGAAATTTTTTAGAAAACAGGCTTCATTTTCAGTATGCATAATATAATTTAAAATATGAAATGTGAGCTGGGCGTGTTTAAAACAAATTGTGTAATTAAAAAAAATTAAACAGGCTTGATTTTCATTTTGTTAAACAGAATTTGTTAAACCGATTTGGCCGTGAAAATGAAATAAAAATTAGATATTATTTTATTGTAAAAAAAAAACAAGCTTAATTTTCATTAGTCCAAATTTATTTTATTTTTATTTTATATATTTTATTATTTTTGTGAAATGTTTCTTGGACATATTTTTAAATCAATTTTTTTTTAAAAATTAAAATTAAAAAATCCATCAATGACATCGTCATTGACCACTATGATCTTATATGTCCATTTTAAACATGTAAACTGAAATTATTTTTTGTAACGCATGAGTTTTCTCTTCGCAGGCTCCAGTCCCGTGCTGTAGGTAGAACTTGATGTCTGAAACTACACAGCCATAACCAAATCTCCCACCCTCCTGCCCCAAAGCAGCGGCACAAACCTTACGTTCTCCTTTTTTCATTCTTTTTATTTTTTATTTTTACCAAAACCACTACTGCAGACTTACAGAACAGCCAATCAAATCGCTGTTTACTTCACATTGTTTACAATACTATAAGCAGATGTCTCTCCAGCGCAGTCGTCTTCCCCTCAGCCAGCTACTGACGGGACATCTGATAGTTCTCGTGCTCCTGATTACAGAACGACTATAGAGTGGTGCTACATCATTGGACTTGAACAATAACGTGGAACTTGGCGATCAGGTCACTCATCCACAATGGATAACTGCTGTGATTCCTTTTTAAAAAAAAAAAAAAAAAAAGGTCAACTTGCCGAACATGTGCATTAATTCAGGTACTGATGTAGTTTACTTTTTTATGCAAATGGAAGACGATTTCACCGGTCCAGTTATTCCGTGTCTCTGGTTTTATCTGAGTAAGTGGTGCTTTGATACAAACAGCAGGGGATTCATTTCTCCTGGAGCTGAAGACCATTGCAGTGGCATTAAGTTTAGTTGTTTTTTTTTCCGTCGTTTCGGTCGTGTCATATTTACTACAAGTCTGATATTTGTAAATGGTATTTGCATATTTGACTGGGTGCTATTTTTTTAAGTTGTCAAAGGTTTTCGGAAAGAAAAACAACTTTTTTAACAGTCTAGACTAACACCATTTGGGCCTTGTGGTATGCATTTAGACAAAAGGTGATTTCATGGTATTTGAATTTAAATAAAGACATTTTCTTAGAGCATTAAAATATCACGTGAGGTACAGTATATGTAACAGTTATTCCAAAAAATACGGGTTTAATCTAAAATTATTTGATTGCATTTGTCTGGAAAACCTTGTGTGTGTTACGTGAATCTTTTTTGTACAACTCAAAAAAAAACATACAAAAAAAAAAAAGTCATTCCTGCGAACTTGTGGCTTTTGATGCATTTCTTAATCTGATTGACTTCTTTTTTCTTCATTTTTAATCATGATTGAACTCTTCTTTCTCAGTTTAGTTTTTTATTTATTTACTTGTCTTTTCCTTTTGTATTTATTGATTGTTCGTGATGCTTCTCTTTTCTGAGACATTCGTATTTTGTAAATCTTTCTGTTGTGCTGATGTGGTGAGGCTTACGGGGGAACGTCTGATTCAAAATGGTGCTGATCCCCCTTCCTCCCGGGTCTCTTTTTCTCTCTCTCTCTCTCTGTCTATATAAATGATCTGTAGGTTTGAAAACATGAATTTAATCTCACAAGTTGGTGCTTAGAACAGAGTCAGTACACTTTTATGAACTGAATGTCTTTGTACTGTATATTTAAGACATGAAATTTGTTTGCTTCACATGAGGTACAGGATATTGTGACACGTGTATGATTCCAGTCATCCTAGCTGTTATGATAATTATGACCTTTCTGATTTGTATCATTATTGCAGATTACTGAGAGTTTTCAGATTTGCGTTCCATCGTTACCTCTCGGAGTTTGTTTTCAGGTTTGTTGCCATTTCTTTTGTTTGTTTTACTGTATTAAAAAATAATAATAATAATAATAAAATGAAAAAAAAACAAAAAGAAAACATTAAGGAACTGAGCCAGACTTGTCGAAAACATTTTGTGATTTTTGTGTGTTATACCTGATATAATTCTAACTATAAAAAATAAAACATTCTGATAACTTCACGCGTTTACGTCTTAAGTTATTTCTGGATCGTGTGTGGAAGCGTATCAAAGGAAGGTTACAGATTTGCAGTCTCCTGTCTGTCTGCGAGTGGAAGCAAAGGCCTGCAGAGGTCATGGGACAGGAGTAATGTTTCGCTGACACCTCAGCGCTCTCTGCGGACTTTACTGCGGAAATCCTGGCTCCAAGGACAGGAAGACAGGTTTTCCTCTTTTATGACTGTCAGGATATATCTTGTTTTTCACCATCCCTCTACACTTAACTTGTATGTTTCACCAGCACCCTTTTTGTCACTCTTTCCATATCGCCACTGCTGTGAATAAATAAACAAGTTTCAATAGTTAATTTATTCACAGATAAAGTCACCCCTGTTAACTCAACATATTATCCAGTTCACTCTATCACAGCCGTTCGTGACCCGAAAATGTTTTGCAGTTTATCTGTTCTGATAAAATCACAGACAGCTGAGAACAAAATTATGCTAAATCCAAATAATTATATTATATTGTTATATATATATATATATGTAACAGTTCTTTCTGATCCTTGAATCTGATTGGCTGAGAGGAGTGTGATATTCTAGTGATAACAGAGCTCCAACCGTTTCACCATTTGTATCACTCCGCTTGTGGTTTTTCCCACAGCGTGTATCATGGCGGACACTATACACTAAAATCCACTGTAGTTTAAAGAGTTTTTAGGTGAGAATGGTCATGTTTAGACTTTGCTTCAACGTTTTCGGCGATGTGACCTCCAGGGCGTCAACAGCTGTTCAGCACGCATGAACCCGCCAAGAGCAGCCACGATAGTTGATTGACATGAGTGTCTTACCTCAGGTCAGTTGTAACAGTACAACCTCCATGTTTTGATGCCAGAGCAGGGATGTAAGTTAGACAAGAATTGAGCGATTGAAATGTTGTGTTGCTGGATGTAATAATGAACGTAGTGGTCGTCATTTACTCCCGACATCTGAGCCGCCGAAGATGCAGTTGATTACATTTGTTTGTGAAGGGAATGCACCTCCCGATCTACATATATCAGTCTATGTTCGTGCAAATCATTCGTGATCCAGCTTCACTTACAGCAGAAGTGAGTATAAGGGTTTTTTTTATGAATCTTTGCGATCGCCTTTCCTAAT
>JAHKKF010490330.1:0-10447 GCA_019740295.1 Labeo calbasu | reverse complement strand
CCTTTGAAGCTGAATTTAAACTACATTTTGGAAGTTTAAAATCCGGGAACCAGTGAAGTCCATTTCATGGAGAAAAATCCTGAAATGTTTTCCTCAAAAAACATAATTTCTTCACGACTGAAGACAGAAAGACATCTTGGATGACAAGGGGGTGAGTAAATAATTTGTAAATTGTTGTTCTGGAAGTGGACTTCTCCTTTAGTATATCCTTTGCTCTCTAAATAATCTGCTGTTTGTTCATTTGTGTACAATAATGCAGCCTCTAAAGTGGATATGAGGCGTTATTTGGAGGGAACTGAGGATAAACTACAATGTGAGATCCGTAGATACAGCACTGGAGGGATCGTAATGCGCTGGCCTACTGCAGAAGCGCAAGATCATGACGTCTGGTTCACCTGCACATTACGCCATTCAGAAGGCTTGTTTGTAACTACCACCTTCCTCAGACACACAACTGCGGCTCCTGCCGAAGGACAGGTGGACTTCCTGCAATGGATAACCGTTAATGATAGGGATCTCCTGACAACATCAGGTAACAATCAAGCAGGGTTGTTTCCTTCTAGGGCACAAGGGAGGAAGTGGCTCTTTTAAAAGTTGGATGAGAACAAAGTACAAAGTAGTACAAAAATAAAACAATGCAAATATTCAATTAGATATCCAAGCATTGTCAAGTCACATTCAAACTTGAAATGACTTGAAAACATGATGTGTGTGGGTTTTTTAGTGAGCAATCATCTTGGTGAAATTATGACGCCTGCAGTGTTTACTGAGATTTGGTGACTGATGATCTAAAAAAAAAAAAACCCCCGAACATATTAAATATACATTAAATATGAAATCTGTTACTAAATATTTTGGAATGAATGTAAAAAATGCTTAAAAAAGCACAAACTGGATTCGAAATATATTTCATTTTAAAAAAACAGAACATTGTTAATGTAAAAATACCAAATGAATTAGTTGTTTTCCTGATAATGTTAGTAATTTAACCTGACAAATACGGAGAAATTCTTATAATTATTATTTTGAAGTAAATGTAAAATCGCTTAAAAATAACTAACTTGATAGAAATATAGTTCATTTTAATAAATGGTTAATAATTAATACACATTAATTACATTGTTAATGTAAAAATACAAAACAGAATTGGTTGTTATTACTATTATTTTCTTGATAGTGTAAGTAATGTTTATTGAGTTCATCTGAAAAATACTGACAAATTACTAAATTCTTATAGTTGTTATTTTGGAATGAAGATGCTTAAAAGGCATTTGATCAGAACTTGAGAAGAAACTTAGTGCGAAATGTACTTTATTTTAATAAATAGAAAATTAATGCCATTGTTAATGTAAAAATACAAAATATGATTGGTTGTTGTTTTGAGTTGAAGTAATGTTAATTCATTTAACCAGAAAAATATTAAAAAATGATTGTGTTTTATAGTTATTATTTTGGAATAAATGTAAAAATGCTTAAAAGGCATTTGATGAGAACTTGAAGTGAAACTTAATGGGTAATATAATTTATTTTAATAAACAGAACATTACGTTGTTAATGTAAAAATATTAAAATATAATGTAATGTATTATAATTGTTCTTGTTATTGTAATGTAATTATTTTAACCTGAAAAAATATTGCATTGTTATAGTTATTATTTTGGAATAAATGCAAAAATGCTTAAAAAGCACTACATTTAATGTATTTTAATAATTAATAAAAAAAAATATTTTGGAAAAAAAATCAAAAGGAATATGAAATAAATGTAACACAATATGAAATGAAACAACATTGTTAATGTCAAAATACAAAATACAAATGATTGTTTTCGTAAACATTAAGTGTAACTGGAACATGAATTTATGTATTAAAAACACATACTAAAAAACAGTAAGGATTGTGCCTTCTCATTTTAAAGCACCACTGCAGTCAAGGGGCTCTACTTCTATTTTTCCCCCAACCATATTTTATTTCATCCTTCTTCCATATGTGTTTTCCAGCTGCGATGGTTGTTTTGACCCGGACTCCGGCTGTGGAGGTGGGATTCTTGAAGGAGCCAAACCTGCACTGTCAGTTTGCAGTGGATCATAAACTGCCTAATGCAACAGTGGAGTGGAGACTGCAGAAGCATGGAGAGCGCAGCAAACTCTTCAGCTATTCCAGCCGCACAGGAAAGTCTGAAGGCAGTGGAGTGGCTGTCAAGGCCATCGCTGCTGGAAACGCCTCCTTTAAGCTTCCACCCACCAGAAAACACAGCGAGGGCACATATATCTGCTCTGTGATGGTTCCTCCTCTCTTTGGCAGCCATGATATTCCACTAACGCTAAGTGGTGAGATGACAAATTCCTTCTTTGTTGTTTTTTAGTGTTTCAAGGTAGCTTTGGAGATGCAGTAAGTGGGCGCAAATGTGGTTTGGATTAAAACAACTAGTACATTTTTCAAAATATCTTCTTTTGTGTTCCGCTGAAGATAGAAAGTCATACAGGTTTGGAACAACATGAGGGTGAGCTATGACTTGAATGTTTCTTTTTTCTTGTTCAAACTCCACAGAACAACCCCGCGTGTCTATAAACGTGGGCTCCACCTTGTCTATGATACTTGGTAAGGACCAGAAGCTAATATGTGACGCAGAGGGGTACTATCCACTGGATGTAAACATTGAGTGGTACCGTGAAGCGGCCGGAGGCAGCCCTACGCCTTTGTTCCTGAAGAACGTTCTGTATTCCAGTCATCGACTTCATCAAGATGGCACATACTCGCTCTCAGCCTTCTTCTATCTGCAGCCTAGCCTGGAGGACTCTGGATATAAGTACACCTGCAGAGTATCCCATAAGTCCTTGCTCACTCCCATCCGCAAGAGCTTTTTCCTCATAGTTACAGGTGAATCAGATGCAACACAAACACAGAACTATTCGCACAAATGGAAAGTACCGAAATATCCTTGAAATGAGATACTACAAATAACCACTAGGTGGCAGGCGTGATGTTGCATTATGACTGATTCTCAGCACTCTTCAATATACTTTTTTTTTGCTTTGTTTGTCTGTCACAGAACCTGATTCTACCTTGTGGTATATCACAGCAATTGGATTCATAATTGGCATGCTAGTAGTTCTTTGTTATCTGCTGCCTCAGTTTGTTGCAGGTAAGTTATTTGTTGTTTATAAACCACTTTGAACTTTATTGTGCATCCCTCATTTTAATTGTTATTGTTTGCTTGGGGCTTTTTACATCCTTAAAACACTATGCATCTTAGGTTTGTATTTGATCAGTATGGTCATATTAGCATGTAACATAAAAATCTTGGTTTTCTATTCAGACGCATAATACATTTCCAGTTTAGTTTTTTAAAATGAAGAAAAATACATTTGGAAATAGTTTGTTGAGGCACCTATTTGCACATTGTGGAATAGCATGGCATCTTGTAGCATGTAAAATAAGTAAATACACACATACATTATAATACATTATTATGAAAATAAAATTAAACAATTAACAATATATTTTGCTTTTCGCTAAATATTGACACATTTATTAATTATAAATATGTTTGTTATTGTAAATAAATATTTAGCAAAAAACATATATGTATATAATTTAAATTTTTATTGTAATATTTAAAATGTTTAAATATATATATATATATATAAAATTGTATATTTAGGGTTTTCTTTGTTTATTTTTATTATTTTTATTATTATTATTATTATTTATTCTGAAGATATTTTTAATTAAATACATAAATACATTGTTATATAAATGATTTATATATATATATATATATTTTATATATATATATATACATTTATAAGTTATAAATCAGAATCAGAATCAGAAGAGCTTTTATTGCCAAGTATGCTTGCACATACTAGGAATTTGTTTTAGTGTCATTAGCTTGTTACATATATTTAAATAAATAAATTTATATATATATATATATATATATATATATATACACACACATACACACACAATTTAATATTTAGGGTTTATTATTTATTCTGAAGGTATTTTTATTTTAATGCATAAATATATTGATATATATAAATATAATATTTATATTAATATGTATTATATATATATACATACATATATACATATATACTATATTTCGATATTTAATATTTAGGGTTTCCTCTGTTTATTTTTATTATTATTATTAATTTAAAAAATATTTTTTATTAAATACATAAATACATTGATTTATAAATTATAAATATATTTGTTATTGTAAATAAATATTTAGCCATATATATATATATATATATAAATCTATTTTAATATTTATTGTAATAAATGTACATTTTATACATTTTAATATTTTAATTTATTGAAATGTATTTTAATGTTCTGAATATATTTAATTAGTCATTTAATATTTAGGGGTTTTTTTGTTGTTTTTCTTTAGTTTTTCTTTGTTTTTTTTATTTATTTATAGTTATGCACTATGTTTAAACTGTTTCCTAATTTATTTTTCTTAGAGGAAAACAAAGTAATAATCACATTTCTATAGTAATATCCTGGTCACATTTATTAGTCATCAGTAGACAGTAATATTGTGGCTGGTAAGTAAATAATTAATTAAGGAAGTCTGTCAAGGTTAAATGTTATCCTGAATAAAAACATTGTTCACCTTTCAATTCTGTTTACCTGTGCAAGTCTGATGTTCTTAATATTTTCTCTTTTTTAGGAAGAAAAGCAGCAAAAAAGGTAAGAATGAAGATGGGAATAGAAGAGTAGCAATAACATTTCTAGCAAAATCCTTTGTGCAAATTTACATGAATCCCAGCTGTGTATGACTAAATATGACTGAGATGAATGGGCTCTCTATACTGTTTACATTTGTGCTTGTGCTATGTGTTTTACACGTTTGTGTGTACATGTGTGTGTAATTACTGACATATGTTAAAGTGTGACGTAAGTGTGTGCGTCTATTTGCCATATGCCCAGTCTTGCGCTGTATGTTTACCTTATGTCTCATATGTGCAGAGGTTTTGAGAGCTCATGCCTGTGGATTTCAACTACAGCGTCATGGAAACGGACAACACATCCCTCCCTTCATGTGTTTCTTTCTCCCCTCATCCCCGCCGTTTCCTCCCGTTGCTGCGTTCGCCAAGATCAGGTGCTCTTCAAGAGAAAATGGGGAGTGCGTTGTGAGGTCTAATTCCAGATCTCATGGTTTATGTCCTTGTTTACTAAAGCTGATAAAGGGATAGTTCACCCAAAATTGAAAATTCTGTCATGATTTACTCACCCTCATGTCGTTCCAAACCTGTAAAACTTTCGTTCATCTTCAGAACAGCTGACATGTTTAAGACCCAGAAAGGTAGTAAGGACATCGATAAAATAGTCCATGTGACATCAGTGGTTCAACCGAAATTTGTTTTGGTGAATAAAGTAGTTTTTTTAATTTTCTCTGCGCATTGAAATTATTCTCGTAGCTTCATAAAATTACAGTTGAACCACTAATGGACTATTTTAATGATGTCCTTACTATCTTTCCGAGCCTTGAACTTGTCAGTTGCATTGCTGTGTATGCACTGTCGTATTTCATCAAAAATATCTTAATTTGTGTTCTGAAGATGAATGAAGGTCTTACGGGTTTAGAAGCAAAATGAGGGTGAGAAATAAATGACAGAATTTTCATTTTTGGATAACCTGTCCCTAAGGCACTGGGGCTCTTTTTGAACTAAAGTAGAATTTGTTTGTGGCTTTCTGGGTTGTATCGTTTTTTGCATCTATACATTTTAATGTCAATTTGGCATGAATGCAAAGTGCACTATTGTTGTTGATCATTTTGAGTTGTAAATTATAAAATAATCCAATATCGTAAGTGGGGAAAGGGTATAAAAAGTGATTTTGCATTTAAGTTGCAAAAAATAAAAATAAAATGCTTGAAATAATGTATATGAACCTGAATTTTAATATTTGTAAAATGTTTAGAATTTAAAATAAAATCTGTGCTAGTTTTACGTCCTGACTGCGTCAAATTGAAATATATCCATCTCCGGAGAACTTGTGATGTGATGTTTGCAACGCTGTTTTCCGCTCGCAGTGAAAGCCAACACCGATGGCGCTCTGAGGCCTGTGGGGTTTCGAAGTATTCTTGGCTAAATACTCATCTCTGGACCACACGAAGCCCCCAGTGAGGCATCTCCCTGACTCCCAGTTAGCTACACTATAAACACTTCACTCAGGAATGGCAGCTGTTCCCAAATGGCACTTGGTACATTCCCCTTCTCCCACAGTACCCTCCTCATCTCTCTCTCACTCTCATCCCGGTTTTCAAATGCACAATGGAGCCATTATATGCAACTTTATATGTGATTGCAGAATCCCTGGTTTCATTAGTAACATTGCTGTGCATGCATTGACTAAAAGAAACTAGCTTTTGCTATATTACAAGGTTTAGCGGTGATGCTCGTTGGGCTTGTTGGAAACTGGCGTGCCTGGCGGGTCAGCAGCCAGAGGAAGGTCAGTGCTCAGCTAAGCTTTGCAGTTCTACAGAATCAGCTGCCCTGGGACCATATGAGGCTTATGCCTTGAGAAATCAAGAGTCTCTATTACACCAACTGCATAAACGATGGGCCGCCTGCCCGTGGCTCGTGATCTGTTATTAGCCCCGTCAGTTTCCATTCGACCTGTTGACATTTTAAACAACATGCAGCAGTAGCTTGTTTTATTTCAGTTAATGTGTTGTGGAAGTTTGAAAGATTTTTCTAGCACAATTTAATCAGCAGAGCTGAACTAAAGAATGATTGGAGTTGATTAACCCTATCCGCATCTGCGATAGGCGACCATGTGGCCCTGGTTTCATCACAGATGGGATTTAAAAACAAACAGGCCTCATCACTTCGGGAGGTGGGGAGGCTGTGTAGTGTAATTCAAAGAGAACTGAGGGAACGGCTTGTTTTGTTTCCAAAGCCCAGAAACGCAGAGTCGCGGGAGTGCTGATGGTGGTCAGTGCTCTGGGGAAATCAATAATGGCTCAATTTATTTTTCATAATTGATGGATAAATATTTCAACAAGGAACTTTAAGGTGCAACAGAGAATTTTCAATATAGCTGCTTTTAATGTGGACATCGGAGGGCCATTTTCCACAAGTTGGTATGATCCTTTAGGGTCTTCACAAACATATTTGGTTAAAATTCTTCAGTGGTCGTGTAAATAGCACCATTTTTACCTTGTCAAAAACAGCTCTGCTCACAGCAACTCATTTTGATGCATGTCTCAGTAAATGATAATGAGCTACTGCTCACTCCGCCCTTCTCTTGAATTTTTTGTGTATTTGGTGGCGCATTACCATCAAAAACAAAAGTAATCCACTGCATCCTTATTAGCTGAGATGTCGAGAGAAAATCCAACTACAAAACACCTGCATTGCTTACAAGACACTGTTGTCGCTACAGCTCCTCAAGTGCAGAGAAAATGAGGGACAACTGGCTAAGGGCGAAAATATGCTAATACGGGACAGTCCATCAGCAGCCGTGGGCGGGGCCTGAACGATATGACGTCATCCTGCTCAAAAAAAATCTAAACGGCTTGATATTCACACTGTTCACACTTTTGGGAGATTAAAAAACAGGAGTGAATGGATTTTTATCATTGTACTGTGGTTGTGTTCGCACCCTGCTAAGACGCTTTTATATGCGAACAGCATGTAAAAGTAAAATTTATGTCCGATGTCCCCTTTAAATATTTCTATAACTGTACGTTTTTAACATCCTAAATAAAAACATTTTAATAGTTTTTAACAATAACAACTTTGCCTTCCTGTCATTCAGTGTTGCCAAGCCAACAGTTTTCCTAGTCAATTTGGCTACTCTAACACTGTTGCCGCGGGTTGGTTGTTTTTTTGTTTTTTTTATCTCTGAGGGTTGAAGCAACCCCAATAACTTGATATTTAGCCCTTGGAATGTGAATTTTACCAGGGGGACCCTGCCAAAAAAACATGTATTTTACCCCCAGAATGCGATTGGGCTACTTTTAAGTATCAATTTGTGAAAACTTGGCAACCCTGCTGTCGTCTCACAGCTGTATGACTTTTTTTTCTGTAAAACACAAAAATGTTTTGTTTGCTTGTTTGATTTTTGTAATAATAATACTCTAACACTGTTGCCACAGGTTTTTTTTTTATGTCCCAGGGTTAAAGCGGCCCCAATAACTTGATATTTAGCCCTTTGAATGTGAATTTTACCAGGGGAACCCTTCCAAAAAATTTGTATTTTACCCCCAAAATGTGATTGGGCTATTTTTGGACTAGTTTTGAGTAGCAATTTGTTGTGAAAACCTGGAAACCTTGCTGTCGTTTCACAGCTGTATGACTTTTTAGTTTTGGGCTAGTTTTGAGTAGCAATTAGGCAGATTTTGTTGTGAAAACCTGGCAACGCTGCTGTTGTTTCACACCTGTATGACTTTCTTTTTTCTGTGAAACACAAAAGTGTCTTGTTTGTTTTTTTGTTGTAATATTTATATTTATTTTTGTAATAATAATACTAAAACACTGTTGCCACATGTTTTTTTTTTTGTTTTTTTTCATGTCCGAGGGTTGAAGCGACCCCAGCAACTTGATATTTAGCCTTTGGAATGTGAATTTTACCAGGGGAACCCTGCCAAAAAAATGTGTATTTTACCCCCAGAAAGCGATTGGGCTAATTTTGAGTAGCAAATTAGATTAGGCATGTTTTGTTGTGAAAACCTGGCAACGCTGCTGTCGTTTCACACCTGTATGACTTTCTTTTTTTCTGTGAAACACAAAAGTGTCTTGTTTGTTTGTTTTATTTTTGTCCATATAATAAAATTCATTGGGACTTAATGTTGTTTGGAACCTACTGGCTTTCATCGTATGAACAAAATACCTTTTTGTTCTCTGGAAAAAAGCAACTCATACAGGTTTGGAATAATACGGTGGTGAGTGAATGATGAGAAATTTCATTTTTTGGGTGAACTATCCCTTTAAGGCCACATTTTATTACCTCTATAGTCTGCAGTCTCAGACATCAGGGTGGATGAAGCTTCATTTCTTCTTCTTCTTCCAGTCACCGGGAGTTGAAGTTGCGGTTAAGTGTTTGTATGCACAGCAAATTTGTTCTCTTGACTGTCCCAGATGGTCTACAACTTTATTTGCTCAGCATTTGTCTCAGCAGATTTAATTTGTGTCATATAAACTTGCTAGACATTTGTCTCCCATAAAGTTCCAACTTTCCAGTAAATGTTTCAGCAGACGCTTTTCCTTTCCCCCCTAATTCTTCACCTTATCATCAGGATTACTTGACTGTTTGTCTTTTTATTTTCTTCTCTATATGTCCCGCTCCCCCTTCCTGTCCTGTGTCTCTGTGTGCGTGTTTATTTTTCCTGTGATCTTCTGGACCTTTGGCCTGTGTGGCCTGTGTTTGAAGTCTGGTGGTGTGAAGATCCAAAAGGGAGACTTTCCCTTGGATTCTTTGGTGAGGGCACAGGCTTGATGCTCAATCAGACCCCTCACATTTAATGGGTGGAATAGAATGGCATGGAAAGACTTCTGTCCTTGCAACCCGCATCAATCAGTCTGTGGTTTCTGCCTTTTAAATTTGAACCTCTCTCTCTCTTCTCTTTCGCTACTGTCTTTCCACCCTCCTTGCATTTCTATGCTTGGATTTCTCCCGTTGGCCAGCGCTTCCAAAGACTAGCTAACACTATAACTTGTAGTATTTTTAGCGTGCAAGATAGTTGGTTGAGACATTGCGTCTTCTCGCAGCACTTGATGACACCTATGAGGAACACCGATATGTGTGTAGAAAAGATCAGGATGCCGATGTGCTAGACATCAACGTCATTGCCATTTCATAGTTTTGGGATGTCCAGCCCTAAATAGAGGTTTAAACAAATCAATGCATGGCCACATCTGATTTAAGGCTCTTTCAGAGAGGTTCATCATTGCAGACGCTGGGGTTAAGTGGGCCTGGCAAAGCTGCTCTAGTAGTAAAATACTTGGGATAAATACCACCAAGATATAAACAAGTTTATGGCTGTATAATTTAGCGTGTTCATAGATGTAAACATTTGGGCATCTGGAATATGATTTATACCATTTTGATAACTGGGAGGCAAATTCAGTCATGAGATCATAGAAAAATGACTGTTATGAAAAGGTCATTGCACATTCTCCACTAATGCACAAATTAAATGTGTAAACTTTGAAGTAAAATAAACAATGAATAGCAGAGTTTTTTTATTCAGTCAGTTTTTTATTATTATTATTTTATATAATTTTAAATGTCACATTTATTTATTTATTTATTTATTCATTACTTTAAAATACACTTACACTATAATTGTATAAAGGAATTTTATTGTTTTAAGTTATGATAATTATTACAATTACAATATCATTTAATGTATATGTATTATACATACTATATATGTATAATATAGTATTGTTATTAATATTATTATAATTATTATTGTTG
>JAHKKF010490329.1:0-10255 GCA_019740295.1 Labeo calbasu | reverse complement strand
TGTAAATAATGGCTAATAAGCCCTTACTATACGTTGAGTTAATCATTATTTATGTATGTGTTCATGCTTATCTGATGCATAATTGTGAACAAGTTAATCGTGAATTACTAGTTTATTAATACTTAACTAATACATCATTTGGGAACCTTAAAATGTTAAATTAATCATTAATTGCTAGTGTGTTTGTGCTTAACTAATGCTTAACTGTGAACAAATTAACCGTTAATTAATGCTTAACTAATGCATTATTCTGGACCCTTAAAATAAAGTGTTACCGAATTTTGTTTTTACCTTTGTAATGGCTTGTTTCTAACTTTATTAAAAGTATGTAATCTTTTATGTCAATTTAAAAAATATATATATTTTATAAGCTTTTTAAAAATTCTAATTAAAACAACAGAATAAGAACAAGTATAAGAATAAGTTGCCAATCAAATGAAATCGGTATTAACAAAATTAATTTGTACTACAGAGGTGGCAGAAGAAAATTAATGACAAATGTCTTTGAAACAAAAAAGCATGTTGATTTGCACTAACTGAAAAAATAATGCATTGAATTAACAGTGCTTGCGTTTTAATGCCTTGTTTTTTCAGGGCTTGCATTTTTAGGCTCTGAAATTTAAGCTGTGAATACTTCAATTCAAAATATTTCATTATAATAATATACATGTAATGTATATTATTATATACATTTTCACAACTAAAAATTCAAAAATTCATTTTCACCTACCAGAATTCACTTCCCAAATATTCAGTCTTTAAAAAAAAAAAAAAAATATATATATATATATATATATGTATATATATGTATAATATTCGACAGGCAAATTCCGGTCCATTTTATTTCACTTTACAAATTCGCTTTCACAAATTCAGTGGTTCAAATTCGGCAGAAAATTCGGCATTTTCTTCCATAGAGGTGGCATGACTGCAGTCAAATTCATAGATTCATGTTGAAATTAATGTTTTAAGTATACAATTTTAAATATAAACATATTATATAATTTAAATAACTGAAAAGATACTTTAAAAAATGAATCTAAAACTGCCAGTAGGTAGCGCCAAATCACTGATTTAAATACTGAATCATTCATTCATTCATTTGATTTGTTCGAACGGCTGTTTCATTCAAGAATAAAGCAAGTGACTGTCTTTATGAGTCGGTAATTGAATCACTGACTCACTAGATTAGTTTAAAAACGCACGTTCATTCATAAACGAAACACCGCTATGTTTGCAAGATGCGCAGCGCCTTAGTTGGAATGGAGCAAAATCAGGCAATAGTGTTATAGTGTTATAGTCAGACAATGTAAGTCACTAAATTTTAAATGATTGTTTATTTAACTGTTGTATTAAATCAATATCTTGTTTACAAACTCCCTTAAAAATCACTAAAATCTCACAAAGTTCCATTATAATTAATGAAGCTCTCTACACCGCACAATGAATCTCTTATTTATAGTCTCTTTACATTTTGTTTATGAAAGGATTCATGAGATATGTCTGTGATACATTACTCAACGTTGCAAAAACACGTAGAAACCTTTGAAGCTCCCCTCAGCACAAACACAAATATGCTGATCGGGTCACTCGCACTGCTAAATTTTTTTTATTAAAGTCGCAAATGTGACTGAAATAGTCGCACTGTAGGGCCCTGTGAGGGTGACTAATTAATGACAGAAATTTCATTTTTTGGTGAACTATCCTTAATATTTTAACAAAATTCGACAGTTTTTTTCGTAGTATGGAAGTCAATGGCTACCGTCAACTGTTTGGTTACCAGCATTCTTTAAAATATCTTCTTTGGTGTTCAACAACTCAAAAAATTCATGCAGATTTGGAACAAGTGGAGGGTGAGTAAATGATGACAATTTAATTTATGTGTGAAGAATCCTTTTAAGTGCGTATTTTGTTTCATTTATTTTCCAAAGCGACAAGAAATGCCGAAGACAGTTGTAATACTTTTGGTTTTGGTTCCTGAAAACAACACTTACGCCTTCATGCTGTAGTACAAACAACCCTAGACATAGAAGTCTGTGTGAAGAGGGTAAAAGCCAGTGAGACGTGATATAAAAAAGGACAGAAGGGGAGGTCAAGTTGACATTAATTTTAAGTGCAATACTCTAAAGTCGGTCAGAGGAGCAGGGCGGGTTTGTGTTTGTAGTTTTCTTGTACAGAAGGCAGAATTTCCGCACCGCTGTATTTTTAAAATGTGAAACGAGAGATAGCAGGAAGGAGAGGCACATAGCCAGGGATCAAGAGGTGTTTCGGAACGAAACAGGACAGGAAATAGTTTAGGATTAGGAGAGAAATATTGGGGATGTGAAGTTAGAAAGTTAGAGAGGGATGTTGAGGGGAAATGGACTGAGATACAGGAGAGGAAATTACCCAAAAATAAAATCTGGATTTATGGGGGAAGGGGGAAAGCGAGAGGGAGAGTTTTAGAATTATCTTTATAGAAAGAAGTTGCTAAGCAACCCCCTCCTTCAGATTGCGTTTGGATGGATGGTGCATTTAGAGAAAGAAATAAAGAAATAAAAGGCCACGTCAACTGGGGGAAAGCAGGAGGAAATGGGAAGAGAGGAGCAGAGGAAGTGAAATTGTGGAACACAGTGTGAGACATTATCATTCAGGAAGACTTTTTCTCTGAACTGAGTGAGCAATAGGTGGATATGAGGTGGGGGGGGAAGGGGTGCACATCAGCTTGATCTTTATGGATGTACGCACACACACGCTCACACTCACACATTTAATTCAGTCCCTTTCTGCATCATATTCCCAGACATTAGTCCCACCAGTGTGCAGTGCTATTTTTAACTGACCTAGCTAACACAAACATAAAAAGGACCAACTCCTTTCAACTGCTGGAAAATGTTCTTTGGTCGTGTTACTGAAGCGCTCCTAATTATTCAGTCAGGTGTTTAACATACTGTTATAATTAGAGTGTCTGAAAAGGTAGATATCTAAATGTTGCACAGCGCTGTAGCACTTTCGATAAAAACTGTTTATTTCAAATGTATTCTTAATGCATTATACATGGCATATGATGCCACGCTTGCAATGTGGTAGTCATGATGTGGTCTTTAAAGGTATAGATATGAGTACTTAAATATTAGAATTCATTAAAATATAGAGTGAAATTCGGTTAAGTGGGACACATTTTGACAAATTATCAATAGCAGCATTAAAACTTTCCATTATGCTCAGTTTTCAGAAGTGCTCTTTTTGTGTTTGTATCTGATCTGTTGTTTAATGTTAAAAATTGTGTTTTTTAGGTAAAATGCTCCAGTGCAGCAAAAACTGCAATTATTACAGTGAATGAACAACTGTGGCATTGCATTGCAATGCAAGAAGGCATTACAAGAAATTACAATTTGTATTTAAAGAAATATGTTTTTTAAAGAATTGCAAGTTTATATCTCACAGTTCTGACATTATAACACAATTGCGAGTTAAGTCAGAATTGTGAGATGTCTTTTTCCCCCTCAAAACTGGACTTTTTAACTCTTAAGTTGCAAGTTTGTATCTCACAATTCTGAGAAAAATAGTCCGAATTTTGTTTAAAAAGCGAGAATTGCAAGTTTGTATCACACAATTCTGAGAAAAAATAGTCTGAATTTTGTTTAAAAAGTCAGAATTTAAAGTTTGCATCACGCAATTCTGAGAAAAGAAACTCAGAATGTTGTTAAAAAAGTCAGAATTGCAAGTTTGTATCACAATTCTAAGAAAAAAATAGTCTGAATGTTGTTAAAAAAGTCAGAATTGCAAGTTTGTATCACACAATTCTGAGGAAAAAATAGCCCAAATTTTGTTTAAAAAGTCAGAATTGCAAGTTTGTATCACAATTCTAAGAAAAAAAAGTCAGAATTGTATGAAAAGGTCAGAATTGCACGTTTGTATCACACAGTTCTGGGAAAAAAAGTCGGAATTGTGTGAAAAAAGTCAGAATTGCAAGTTTGTATCACAATTCTGAGAAAAAAAGTCAGAATTGCGTGAAAAAGTCAGAATTGCACGTTTGTATCACACAATTCTGGGAAAAAAATAGTCTGAATGTTGTTAAAAAAGTCAGAATTGCAAGTTTGTATCACACAATTCTGAGGAAAAAATAGCCCAAATTTTGTTTAAAAAGTGAGAATTGCAAGTTTGTATCACACAATTCTGAGAAAAAATAGTCCGAATTTTGTTTAAAAAGTGAGAATTGCAAGTTTGTATCACACAATTCTAAGAAAAAAAAAGTCAGAATTGTGTAAAAAAAAAAAGTCAGAATTGCAAGTTTGTATCACACAATTCTGAGAAAAATAGTCTGAATTTTGTTAAAAAAGTCAGAATTTAAAGTTTGTCACAATTCTGAGAAAAATAGTCTGAATTTTGTTTAAAAAGGCAGAATTACAAGTTTGTATCACACAGTTCTGAGAAAAAAAATCTGAATTGTGAAATTAAAATCGCAATAACAGTGGCAGAAACGGATTTCCATACGTTTGAGAGAAATGAGTGATGTGTTTAATAATATGAAGTGTAATTTAAAAATGGACATTACATTCAAATTCAACAGCATTTTGTACTTAGTTGTTTCAGCTCATACTTTAAGTTATTTGGCATGTTTTTGACCGTTGTGTGAGAATCTGTCCGTGTGTGTGATTGAGAGACAAGCATGCGAATCATTCTGTCTTGCATATTTGTTCATAAGCAGTCTTGGCAGTTACAATCTTCTTTGCCATAAATTCCTTTTGTTCTCTACAGCACTCATGACACAGTTTTATTAAAACAATAAGAGTGAGTGTGTGTGAGTGGGGTAAGACCAGGATCAGTTCATGCATTTTTTACCTATTCCATCATGACTCACAGACTAATTTTAATATACATATCAAATATACATAATTTCTTGGTATTTGAAACATACACTTCCATTTTTTGAAAGAAACACATACATTTATTCAGCAAGGAAGCATTCAAATTCTTAAAAGTGACATCCAAAGATATCTTACCAAAGATTTCAAAGGTAACACTTTATTTTCAGGACCAGTTCTCACTTTTAAACAGATAATTCACCCAAAAATAAAAAATCGCTCATTATTTACTCCAGGCATCCTAGGTTTATATGACTTCCTTCTTTCAGACAAATGCAATCAGAGTTATATTAAAAATTATCCAGGCATTTCCAAGCTCTATTATGGCAGTGGGTGGGTGTTTCTCTTCATAAGTCCAAAACAAGTCCAATAAAGTGCATCCATCCATAATAAAAAGTGCCTCGGCTCCAGGGGGTGAATAAACGGCTCCTGTAGGGAATCAAAGCGTTTTTGTCCATATCCATATATAAAACGTAAGAATCACTTTAATATAGTTTGCAGTAACTGGTCGTACACGGAAGCAGCTCTGGGTGGACGACGCATACGCCTCTCAGACAAGACGAACGCAGACGCGCCGTGGAGAGAGCTAAACACAGCACCGGTCACAACTTAGAAGTTCAAAACGAGGATTTGTAAAGAAAAACGTCAGAGGATTTCGATATAAACCAAGAGGAGACTGTTTTTCTTTTGCTAAAGTAAGGAAACTTTGCTTCCTTTGCTTCTGTAAACAAATGTTGGTTTTCGCGAGACTCACTGGCGCATGCGCAGACATCATACGTGATCTAACAATATGTAACTGTTTTTAGGTGTCTTTAGTCTGTCTGTGTGATGTTTATTTGTGATGTAATTGATTGTACTGCTGCACATTTTGGCCAGGACACTCCTGTGAAAGAGATTTTTAATCTCAGAGAGTTTTTTTCTGGTTAAATAAAGGTTAAATAAAAAATAAAAAATAAAATTCTGCCCGGAGCTGCTTCCGTGTTCGACTGTTAGCGCTAGCTACGTTAAAGTGATTATTACGTTGTAGACATGGAAATTTTTCTTACAAAAACATCAATTCACATCATGATGCCTTTATTCACCCCCCCCCCGAAGCCGTGTGAGGCACTTTTTATTATGGATCAATGCACTTTCTTGGACTTGTTTTGGACTGATGAAGAGAAACACTCGTCTATCGCCATGATAGAGCTTGGAATTGCCAGGATCATTTTTAATACAACTCCGACTGCATTCGTCTGAAAGAAGGTAGTCATGTACACCTATGATGCTTGGAGGGCGAGTAAAGAACAGGCTAATTTTCATTTTTGGGTGAACTAACCCTTTAACTAGTTGCTTATTAGCATGCACAGTACTTTTTTTAGGCACATATTAATGCCTTATTTGTTCTAGATCTCTAATACATAAACTTAACAACTATATACTATCTATTAGGAAGCAGAAAATTAGGAGTTTATTGAGGAAAACCTAAGCTTACCTAATCTAAAGTGTTACCATTTCATAAAAAATTCTGTTTTTTTGAACTTTGTATTCATCAGTGATTCCAGAAAAACAAAATGTGTCATGGTTTCCATAAAAACACTGATAATAATAAAAAATATACATACTGAGTAGCAAATCAGCATATTAGAATGATTTCTCAAGAATCATGTGACACTGAAGACTGGAAAAATGACTGCTAAAATAAAAATATATTTAAATTGTAATATTATTTCATGGTTTTCATGTTTTTAGAATATTTTGATCAAGCATTTGAACATGCAGCCTTATAGTAAGGATAAGAAATGTCTTACATTAATAGTATACATGTTAAACCTGTCAAATAATTTCTTGTATTTTATTTAAACATTTTTATATATTTGGTGAGTATCTGTGTAACTAAGCAGGTTAACCACTCAAGGTCAGTCAAGTTACTTTTCTCACATTGTTCTCTTGCTATAGTTAGGATGACACTAAGCAAAGTGGGATTATAACAAAGGGTAAATTATTCTCACTGATGAATTGGACTTCATTTGGCACATACTTGCCTGTTTAATATTCACAACAACAACAAAGTCTCACAGACTCCAAAGTTTTGAACGGTAATTTGTCAAAATAATAGTGCCATTAAAATATTAACACTGTTAACAGGGCTTCATAAAACTAAACTTGCTCAACAATGCTCATTACAGTACGTAAAGACTTTTAAAGTTGCTCCAGACTTTTCAGACAATATAAAATACACATTTGTAAGTGCATAACTTAGTTAATTTACCTCAATTCACTGACCTAGTTGACCTTATTATTGAAAATGACATGTATTGTTGAATACCATCTGATGTTTCTCCAGCCTCTGGAAAGAAAAGAAACTCAGACCAATCAAAGCAGTCGATACCTGTCAAGTACCATTGAGGGAAAAGCTTAATATAGTTTATACTGATTGGCTATTGAACAACAAATTAATGAGTATAACACACCAACCATTGTATCTGACGGCTAAATTTACCTAAAATTTAGGCGTTACTAAAAAAAGGTTTAATCACGGCACTGCTAATAAAGTCTCAGCTAAACAGACAGCACATTACCAAAAAAAAAAAAAAAAAAAGTTTTTTCCTCCTTTACAGCTATTCGTGACATGTTCGTTTAAGCATTGTAGATGTTTTTAAAACATCCTTGTTGGAAAATCTGTTACTGCTGGCAACAGTGAAATTAGTTTTCTTAATAAGAGAATGTCTGTGAAATCACAGTGAATTGATAGTGAAATATGAGACGATTAGCAAACTGTGAGGTTTAGTTTGCAGCTGACTGATCTCAGATAAGTCATTTGGATGAGAGTGAGTCCTCATGATCCTGCATGAGTGATTTACAGCTCTGTCATACTGTACAGAATAACTAGCTTTTCTCTCGTCGAGCTTGTTAAATGGCTACAGTAAATCACTGTAAATGTGAGCCAGGCTGCGTATTTGAGCTGTTTGCTTTAGTCTTTGTCTTGTGTCGTCTGTGTAGGTGTGGAAATGCTCACCCTGGAGCGAGTTTTGGGGCATTTTGGGGTTTGTGTGTTGTAGTATGAAAAGTAAATCAGTGTGTTTGTGTGTGTGGAGGGGTTTATATTTATGAAGATAAATTTGATGAAAAATTCAATGGGAAATATCCAACAGGGGTCATGGTGGCTAAAAAAAAATCAAAATATAGCAGTCTATCCTCTACACTTTGATAGCTAAGTGAACATGTGTTTGTGCCTAATGTTGTCTTAGCACAGAACTGTTTCTGACAGAGCTGATCTTCATTGTTTTTCTGGGACATTGCTTGTTTTTCTGGGACACACAGCAATGCTTTCTCACCTGCAGATGAATGCTACAGCCACCCGTTCCCGTACGGCATAGAAAACAGTGCTGTGAAACAACATCGTCACATGGAGCACTGATGGGGCTCATTAACACTTTCACATCATCTACAAGCCCAGCTCCCCTGCATGCTCACTTTGCTTTCGAAGCCTCCTCTCCCACTCCCTGAGTATCCTGCATGCATGATTAAGCTGAAGTAACCTTGCCCTAGTTTGAACGAAAACTTAAAACCCAAAAAACAAGCAGCTTGAGCATGCTAGCCATGCTGCTTTGCAAGTAAAATATATTCTTTTACAGATTTAACCCTCATTGTCCCCTGGAGAGTGAGTGGATCTCAGATATGTTCATACTGCATACTTTGCTGTTTAGCATTACAAAGGCCACTGCGAACTGACGTGTCCTGATCTCTTCAGTGTTTAAAATGGCATTACCTACACAATGTGGATCTGTACAGGTTTGATTCGCTCACTCCGTCTGCGTCCCTCAAGGCTGAAGGTCATCAGTTTACTCTAAAGGTTGTTTTTTGCTCAAAAAAAAAAAAAAAAAAGCAGAGAGCTCACTGTGATTCTGTGTTCTGAAGTGCAGTAATAATGCTTGCGGGTGACAAGCATTGTTTAAAAATTCTTTTTATTTCATCTTTCAGATTTGAATAAATGCAAACTCATTGAAGGCGAAGTAAAATATTTATCAGCAGCTGGAAAATTTCAGTGTTGACTTATTTAAAACTTTTTGACAATTAACTGTGGAACTGTGGTTTACTTTCAAAGTGATCTCAGTAGTGTGTACACAATAAACAAGAAGCCTGATGTGTTTGTTAGTTATACAGATTGATATATAGATACAGCTTTTTAATATTCATGGATTTTGAGAGTAATTCAGCAGTATGCTGCTAATGCTAATGCAACCCACTTAGTTTACAAACTTGGACACTCTTATTAACAGGTTCATGATGAGCCACATGTATGTTTTTTTCCACATGTATGAATTTAAACACTATATAAATTCTCTACTAAATCTATCTATTCTTTCTTTCTTTCTTTCTTTCTTTCTTTCTTTCTTTCTTTCTTTCTTTCTTTCTTTCTTTCTCTCTTTCTTTCTTTCAAATAGAAATTTCTAGCTTTTATTCTATTTTAGAATTTTTTTATTGGGCATTAAACTTCTATCCTAAGAAAACTTAATGCTAATGTGGGGCTGGGTGATATGGCCAAAATTTCTATCATATATTTCTTAATTTTGGTCGATACAATATAATTCCGATATCGATATGAACAATATTTTTTTTAAAAGAGCCTCAGAAAAACTGCAAAGAATGCCCACAACAAATGTCTGTACCAACAAACTTCTACAAGATGACTTTTGCCAAGTCTATGAAACCTCCAACAAAACTATATAATATTTTAGACAATGAACGGCACAAATAAATTAACATTTACCTTTTATTTGTATTTAGCCTTCATAAAAACAAGAAATGTGAAATCACTGTCAAATAAACATACTGTCAGACAGGCAGTTGAACTGCTTAGGACAAACTAGGGAGTCATGAAAACTCACAAAAGATAAAAACATTCGTGGATCATCCAGGAAACATCCATGAAACGACGCACAGTATTAAGATTTAAGGGTATGTAAATTCATTTACATAAATTCAGTAATTATTTTGTCTCATGGAGTACATAAACATCTGTTATGTTAAATAGTTTATTCAGGACAGTACTAAATAAAAAATAACATACAGTTTTCATGATCCCTCTTTGTTAAAATTATTAACATTTAGCATATTCTGCAAGGGGTATGTAAATTTATGAGCTTAACTGTATATCTGTGAAACTCAGATAACTGTAAAAATTGGTTTTCTGAAAAGCTGTTTTGAACTAAATTTTTAAAGCGGTCCTATTATGCTCTTTTTCAAAGTCTTGATTTTGTTTTGGGGTGTACTAGAACATGCTCTCATGCTTGGTGGTTCGAAAAACGCATTATTTTTCACATAATTGACATTATTACAATACCTTTCTCCCAGCCTGGCACTAATGGCTCGATTAGTTCCAGGTTTAATGAAGGCCCGCCTTCTGAAAAAAGGAAAAATGTGAT